>KL281912.1:50895-68032 GCA_000699545.1 Podiceps cristatus
TATATATATAAAAACCCCTCTCCTGAACCTTTGATTGTGATGAATTAATATCTTAAAGATGATGTTTTTCTTTGTAGTTGTAAAATCTATTGGAATTGAAAGAATTAAATTGAATAGAAATTGAATTTAATAACTTTGTATGGAGTAGCAAGCAAATCTGGAATATGAGGGTGGTTCAAATTGCTAAATATCAATTTAGACTGTTCATTTAAGGTGTTGTGTTGTACACTTTATTTGTCATGGTACTTTTCAAGTCATTAGTTTATTACATGCAACTGCCCTGGAATATGCTCTGGAGGGCAAAGCAATCGATTTACATATCCATAAGCATGCCAGAGAGCCTGTGTCATCAATAGGTTATCAGGCTACTCTAGAAAGAGCACTCAGAAAACATGAGATTATGATAGTATACCCAGTTCAGTTTTAGGGAGAATCAGATGACCTGGAAGAAGAGGTGAAATGTGCAATGAGAAGTTTGCTAGTAGATACTAAATTAACCAGGGAATTAGAGACAAGGGTTGATTTTGAAGAAAGACAGAAGTAATGTACAGGACTCCATGACGGGACAGTAAAATGGCAAATGAAATTTAATGTAGATAAATATTAAGTGATGAAAGGGAGAAAAATACCCTGTCCTGGGCTAGCCATTAAAATACAGGAAAGATGTTCTGAGATTTTAGTGGATAATGCCATGAAAACATCTGCTCAGTATCATTTAAAAACATATTAGGGAGTGTTATTAAAGGAAGAGAGAACAAATCAGAGAACATCACTGTTCTACGGCAAAAAGGAAAGAACCTGCATGTTGAATGCATGGGCAACTCCAGCCTGCTCATCTCAAAAAGATGACCAGAACTAGAAAACGTTCAGAGAAGGACAAGAAGGAATGGCCAAAGGTGTGGTACAGCATAGGCAAGTACTAGGAATAGGTTGGCTGCAACTTTCCTGGCTGGGAAAGGGACAATTCACAGGAAATGTCCTGGTTTAAATAGACATTTGGCCAGACCCTGGAGGGCTCTGTATCTTCATTCCTGAATGGGAAATAAGTTCCTATACTGCATCATAGTATGTTACAAGTCTTATACTTTTTTCTTCCTTTCCAGCCAGTTCTGGCATTTCCTTGGAAAAACAGGGAAAGCTTTCTAGAAAGATTTGTCATAAGGTCAGATGACACCAGGTGAAGGGCTCAAATCTGGCATGGTTACTGGTCACGTTAATGAGATTAACTATGCCAGACCTTCTCTGATGAAAACAAGTGACAGCAGGTGATGGGAAGAGCCTTGATAGCATGTTGTTGAACGGGTGCAGACTGCCCCTCATTTTACTCATCTCAGATGAGTTGCCAAATTGTTCAAGCCCAACTCAGCTACTGAGGGTGGCTGGGTCTCCTTTTGTTGTGCATGGTGAACATGACTGTGAATATATGGCCAGATTACCATAGAAGGTATGTTTAATTCAAAACGGTGAAATCACCTTATTAAACGGAAGATGCTTCTAGATGCTAGGAACAACCTCAGTAGAAACTGTTCAGATCCCTGCTCTCTCAGGAAAATGTGTCTAAAAATTCCATTCGTAAATCTTCCAGACTCTATCTTGAAAGGTAATTAAAAGTTAAATACAGAAATTCAGTCTTGTGATGGTAAGGAACAGAAATTCATTCACAATGCGCCTACAACATCTGTTCCGTGACAGTGCTTGGCTGTACTAAACCTTTAATCTGAAGATGAGGAAAGAGCGTAGCAGTGTAGCTCCACATCCTTGGCAGATGTCAGAGATGTCAGAAGAAGGCACGATATGTGTGCTAAAAGCCATCTAGTTAGCAGGCTGATCAAACCACACCATTACTATCCCTGCTCATTCTAGTAACCTGTGTTGTACCTGTCCCAGTGTTGGTGAATCTTTTCTGAGCATGTAGATCCAGAGAAAGTCTCACCAGTTTCATCTACACTATCATTAAGACCGTATTTTCTTGCATCTAGTCTTTTTGTGCATCCTAAGTAAACCTGTATCTTTTCTTCAAGAAGGGGCTAACTTTCATTTCCAAGTGGGTGTAGACCCAGGGCTTTCTGTATTTTTTGCCTTCTGAGGCCCCAGTTTTATAGCAGATATTTGAACTAGACCTTTCTTAACTATAATTCTTAAGTGACGTTCTTGAAACACTTTTCACTTTGAATAATACAATTTAATGAATTTATTAGACCTCTCATCTTCAAGAACCTTCACCTCTTCTTGTACGATAGTTCTCTTAACATTGCCCAACACTTGGTTTTGTTATTACCGGATTTCATTTTCACATGCTTACATTTCTGAGCCAGGGTCATTAATGAAAGCACTAAATACACAAGGCTGTTTCTGCAGAACACAAGTGATGTCTCACTCCCTTTCTAGCCTGCCCGTTGTCTTACCGTGTCTTACAATAAATGCACTTAACCCCAAGTTCTTCACACTTTATGGATGTCCATGTGTCAGTGGAAAAAGTGATGATTCTGGTAACTGTAGACCTGTTAGTCTGGACTCACTGTGTTTGATGCAGTTACCGAGTGAGTTTTGAAAGGAAAGTAGAAAAAATGTTGGCAAATCAGAAATGGGAAAAAAAATCAATATGCATCTATTGAAGTTGTATCATGTAATCATACAAAAAGATCACTAATTTTCTAGACAAAGAAAATTATTTATTGATTTTAGTATACATTTAACATGATACTACATAAGCAGGAGAAAACCAAGAATATTTATACTGATGTTTTCATGTGGCTGGAATTAGCCAAGAAAGCCTCTAGTTGTCCAGGTATTTTTTAGATTTTAACTAGTTTTGCAGATCAGTAGTCATACTGTAGGTGGTCTTGGGAAAGATAAATTCCGGAATTTAGTGTATGCTTTTCCAATAAATACCTATAATCCAAATGATCAATCTTACTGAACAAAATAGAAGATAATAGTAATGGGATATATTTAGGCTATTGCCCTGGTTTCAGTAGTTTGTTTGGCTGTCAGTTCCCTTGCGCTCTCTCTGGAACTTGCTGTTCTGGGATGGCTGCGGGAGAATATCCCTGCTCCCTGCCTGCTGCTCGGGACGGGCTGTGTCGGTCCTCGGGTGGTGAGAAATTGTGCATTGTTCATTTTATATATTCTATTATCCTTATACATTGTTTTTAGAATGAATATATTTTTATCTTTTCCTTTGCTGTCCTGGTGAAGTGTTTGTATCTCAAACCGTGAGCTCTCTTTCTCCTCTTCTCCTCTTCACCCCACTGCGGGGGAGGAGTGAGCGGCTGCATTGTCCAATTACCATTCGGTGTTAAACCATGATAGCTATTTAAAATATCTACTCTTTTGTCATTTCTTACTTACAATAGTATTGTCAATGTCTTTGGCACCTTGTTTAGTATACTTTCCAAAGTTTAACTTAATTTTTGGTAATTCTCATCATCCCTTTCTGCTTCCTGTCTTTTTGCTAACCTTTTCCCATTCATTATCATCTCTCTACTTCGTTGATCTTTTTAAAACTTGAATTCTTTTTTCAAGATTTAAGATTTGATTATTGATTCATTTACTCTGCTTTTCATTTTTCTCATTTGGGTTTTAAATTGCCTTTCTACCATTGACTTTGGGGCCAGTCTAAGTACATGACTGGACTTCATTCCAGTCATTTACTTTACTAGTTCTTTGCTAATTACTTTGGTTTTTTATTTCAAAAGTCTGTCCTTTGAACAACAGAGACATAGTAATAGATAAGTCTAAATTCCCCTTTCGTCTCAAGTAAATCAGTTCATGATTGCTATTCTCTTTTATAGGGACTGCCCTCCTTACCAAACCAAAGTCCAAGAGTACTATTACTCTTGTTGAGTCAGTGATTGTTTTGTGCAGAAATATAACCACAATCTCAATCAAGGAACTGTTCCCTGCCATTCATAGTTTGATCTCAGAAATCTCATATAATGACATAATGCTGATAGTAATTATTAGAGCTGGGATCTCAATTTGCCTCTGGTATAAGAACTGGTGATTGTTGTTTGACTGCAAGCTAACCTGGTGTTTTTCTAACACTTTCTAGCTTTTTCCCCCTCCCAAGTTCATACAGAAAACTTCACAGAATCAGATTTAAAATACAATAACTCACCTTTCCGGTACTACTGAATTATGTTTACTTGTAATTTCAGGAGTATAAGAAAGCTGTTCCCTGAAAAGGTTAAGGAGAAGCATTTACTTAGTGTGACATCAGTGTATATAATTGTACCAAGGAAAAGCTGACAAGTTCTTAAATATGGGACTGGTTTCAGAGCCATCAAGTGTGGTTCAGGTTACTGAAGGAGCAATATAAAGATAGGTGTGATTTATGCGGTTGTTGATTGTGGTAATGAGAGCTCTCCTGTGTTGCTTGAGCGGAGGTGAAGTACAGAAGGCTCTTTGCAGGCTGTTATCAAAGCCAGTAGGGAGAGCCGTGAGTCCACTGGAAGGAGCAAAGGACATAAATCTTTTTATGCACCTTCTGTGAAGTACAGAGATGAGATTTTCTTATGCTGTTTACAAGCAGAAATACCAGGTGAAACAAAATAGCACAGTGTGTTTCACTCGATCTTGTGAGTCTAATTCTGTTTGAAAAAATGGAATTGGAGCTGAAAAATCAGCTCTACGCCCAAACTGACATACGATGTTTAACCAAATGATGTGGTATATATATCTAAACTGAGTAGGGTAAAGGTATGTTTAAATACTTCACTAAAATGAAGGATGAGAACTGCTTGAGCTTTCAGGGATGATGCAAACACTCTTCAGAGGCGTGATGGTTTTGTGCAGCCTATTTTAGAACAGGACAACCTATAGGATTCTTGAGTTAAGAAAAAATTAATTGGTAGTATTATCTAGTATTGTTTTGAAAATGTGCACGCATACAGAAACCACAAAAAAAAAAAAAAAAGCCTCTTGATAATATAGAAAGGAAGACGACTTCTCCGATTGCAGTCAGGATGTATATTTTGGTGAATAGGAATTGAATTTCAGGTTACCAATGAAACTGAAAATTTCACGCAGCACCTGAAATTGCTGCAGCCAGTGAGTTGTGATTATGTTCCTTGAGACTGATCTACTTTTTACACCTTCTTGGATTTGATGATTTGTGCTCTGGAAAATGATTCCAAAATGCTTTCACATCATATGACAGATGCAGCTGACAGTGCCTCAGACAGTATAAGAGATGATTTATTATGTCTTCTAAGATATTAGCTTAACTTTTTTGGCTTATATATTACCCTTTGGCTGTGTTTATGCTGTGATGAGGTGCTTGTATTCTAACTAGGAGTGACATAATTGAATGCAACAAATCTTCCAAATCTCCTTTGGCCCCTCAGTGGCCGTGTTTCAGTGCTTTGTTCCAGAATTATGTATGCAAATATATTTCTGCTAGGTAATGGAGCTGCCATCCACATTAATTCTTTTTATATTTAATCTAAATATCAAGAGCTGTGGAATACTGGGATGGTGCCACTGTACCGATACACTAGATTTCATTTCTTTAGACCCTCTTAAGTTAGCTCTTTGGGTTCTGAAATGTTGCACCCTTACACCTATTTCAATATGCAGCTACTGCTGGATCTTCCTTTTGGAAGTTCAAAACAGAACTTCATACTTTCTTCCAATTGTTTGATTAAAGTGTATCTGATTTATTCTTCATCCTGCCCTGAATTGTCTTCAGCAGTTAGCTTTATGATAATATTATACCATAAATTCTTGTGTGACTTTCTTGCTGTCATTGGAGCAACTAATCACTTCGGATGGTGCCAGAAATAAAGTAAAAACTCAGTAACATGGTGAATCAAACAGACCCCACTTTAGAAACATCAAGAAAATATGTACCATAACCTGCCCTCTCTGTATTTCTGTTGTCATTTTTCACCCCTCCTATCCCAGTCTTTTTTGCACAGAAGATCAATCTGTCACCCTTGCATTCAGCTTTTTCCTTTTAATTCTGCTCATAAGGCTGAAGCTTTCTTCATATTCATATACTCCAGCTTTTACCTGTATTTTGCCTCAAAACAGTCCTTTGAGACACATAACTTTGACTGTTTTATGGTATTTATTGTTTATATTAAAGCTTTTGGCAAATGTGTTTTATTAATTTCTCTAAAAGCACAAGTGTATTTGGTATATGAAAAAAATGCATGTAGGATCTTGTACATAAGACTAAAATGTTTTACCCCTGATATAACAGAAAGCACGTGTTTCTGTTAATGGACTGAGTTAATGGTATGGTAAGTGCTATCAATCAGCTTTGGAGTACATTAATTTGTTATGGTTGAAATGTTTGCAAACTAGGTGATACAGATGTTTTTAGGACAAATGTCCTTTTAAATCAAGCTAGAGCTGTTTTTTTTTAGGATATCTGAAATGGCTGAATTTTACAACACTATACATTTTGAGATTTTTTTAATATATAACATAAATAATGTGAACTGACAGAACCAGGTATTTGCAGGGTGCTGCAGATATCTATCTCAGAAATGCATGTGGTGTTGGGGTGATTTAAGAAGATGGCTGGAAGTTTTGTTAGAGAAGAAGCTGCTCCCACTGTTGGAGATCCAAAAATCATGTTTCTTGGGCATAGAAACGTATTGCTTTATGACTTATATAGCACTGTGAACATGATCCTAATTTGCTAATTATTAGTAGTAATATGGAAGCTTCAAACCACATCATTTCCAGAAGGATATGAAAGAATAGGAAAAATTGGCTTGTTGGCTTTGTGCTGAGTTTTGAACTGTCAGGAACTCAAATTATTCCAGCATTTGGCAAAACCTCTGAAGAAAAGGGTTACAGAGTTTTCTGTCATGATAAAAATAAATGAAAAAATTTATAAATGGAAGTTGAGTCAGGATTTTTTAGGTTAATACAGTGTAGGTCAGTTCTGGTTACGTGTCTTGGTGGATTTGGTAGGACCTATGGAAAATGCATAGATTCAGTAGATACAGAATGGGCGTCACTGGCAGGTGCAGAGCTACTGTACATCTGCTGAACTCTGCTACATCAGCTCTGGAAATTAATTACAGTTTTTCCGTTTCCTAAAATATTGACAAGACATAAAGCCTTCCTTTGGTCCAAATGGAATTACCAAACTTCAGACTTGGTGTTCTGTTTGTTTCGCTGTATGAAGTCTGGCTAGCTATGTAAGGGAAAAACTGGGATTTGCATCAGGTCAGAAGTGTTGTCATACTGCAGTGGGGTGAGGCAGAGAGGAGAAAACTGTATTTCTGCCTCTGTCTGCCATCCGTGCAAGGCTAGGCAGGTTGCTTTCCCTGTCCTGCAGCTCAGCATGATCGTCCTCTGTCAGTAAGTTTACACTCCTGTAACTGCTTTCGTATTAGGGGAACCACTTCTGATTTAGTTCAGTGTAAATGTCAGGGCTCTCAGTTTCTGATTTAGTCTGTCTAATGTCCCGGTTCACTGAGCTGCTTCAGCATACGCCTCATTAGGGCTTATGTCCAACAACCACATGAGCAGATCCATTTAATCTTAAGAGGTAACTGAGTCTTTATGAAATGCTCAATATTTTCAGTTCCTGTTGATAAATCCAAAATATTAAAGGTATAGAAATAGGCAGCTACAAGCAAACAGTTGCACATACCCACAATTCAAGAGATACTTGAAAGCCCTTCCATTTCCAAGAGCTTTGCACCACAACTGTATTACCGGCATATTGTTAAACAAAATCAATTGATTTGAATCAATTATATCGATACATCTCATCCTCACTCAATATAATTAGAAATAATTTCACTGAACTTTGCTGAGCCAGTTTATTTTTCTGTATTAGTAGAATTTGCTTTAAACTACAATGAAAATTTGAAGTGGTCAAAGGTAATTTTTTTTTTTTTTTTTTTTTTTTTCCCATGATTTCAGTGGTGAAAAATTGTATACAAAAATAAGACTAGTTCTTGTTTCAAGAATGCTCCGTAACTTTCTTTAAGAATTTATAAATTAGCAATATTTTTTCTTCTTTCTTGAATTCATCGATCCATATGTATCTGTACAGGTTTCTGTAGAAAGAATGGTTCTTGAGGTTTTTCTTCTTCCTTACTTTATGAAGCTGGTTCAGATCTTTTGCAGCTTGGTATGTTTCTTCACTGGTGGAAGATCGCTCCTGATCTGAATTTGTATCTTCAGTTTAGTATACATTCTTTATAGACATAAGGGCAGTGAAATCAATAATTATGAAAACATCATTTTAAATTAAAAAATAATTAAACTGTTTTCTTCACCAGTCTACATTTTTTTCTATATGTAACAACAAATCCACCATGCACAGTTCTGAAATTTCACTGAGAGCTAAATTTTGTAGGTGTTCTTCAATTCAGATATGTAGGCTTCAGGCACTGGAGAGAATCAAACCTATATCAGTATTTCAAAAGTAGGTAATTCCTATGCTATGAAATGTTAATCTTATACCTCTTATACTGTTAAGGCACTGGCAGATCAATATTGTTAAACTAGGCAAAATTAAATTGCATCTGTTTGCAACTATTCAGCTTGATCCATTCAGCCATCAAGACAAGAAATAGTAAAACAGTAGTTAAAATGGAAATGTCCTTAATTTAAGGTTGGGAAAAATCAGTTTGTTTAAAGTCCTTTGTAATGAAAATATTTGTGTAGTTACTCTGAAAACTCCTTAATGTTTTAAGGAATTGCTTGAATTCTTCTGAGCATTACTAAATTCAGACAATGTTTTTATTCATTACCTTGAAGTGACATTCTACATGTACTGTAAAAATACAACATAAGTCTCACTGACTAATCATTGTATACTTTCAGTTAAATTCTAGAATATTCTGTTCTAGAATTCTCTTCTATTAAGAGAATATTCCTGCTTATTAGACCAAGTGAATTGTATGTATACCTGCTCTGAAAATAAAAGAAGTGTATGATTTGATTTGTATATTGCTGTCATTTACGAAAAAGCAACGTACAAATTTAAGTATGCTTTTACTGTTGTCAAGAAAGCAGAATTTCTTAATTAGCATTGGGAAAATTATGCTCTGTAACAATTTTGTTTATTTCTTGTATTTGTTATAATTGACTCTAAATTGCTTTTTTCTAGGAATTTGTCAGGGAATATTTTTTCAAGTCTCATGAATGGACTTTTTTCTGAGCTGCTAGCTCTGAAAGCACTGTAAGTATGATTCCTTATGTTTGGAAATCTAAAACATTTGAGAAAGTCATTAGAATATCCATAGCAGAGTTGAATATGAATTCAAACAGGATTGTTTCTAGCAATGCATTCCAAATGTAAACTCTGCAGTATTTTGTTATCAATGTCTGCCTCGCTGTTGATGAGTTGCCATTTTCTGCCTGTCCCCATGAAATGGATAACGCTGACAACTTGAACCTGTTCCTGACTAGCCCAGTCTAGCTATCCTGACTAGCATCCCTGGGTTTTTTCCTTTATGATCTTATATCTTTCCGTGTTTTCATGCATTACATCATCTAATAAGTCAAAATACACAAAAAGACTTGTGTTAAATATTTTTCCTGAAGTTATAATAACAGTTCCCAGTTATTTATATTAAAAGTACATCTATGAGATTTAAAAGTGTATACTAGATGCTTCTGTGGTCAAGTCTCTACTTAGAAGAGTTTTTAGCAAGTGAAGGCATCTTATAGTATGACTTTCTACAGTAGCACATACTGAAATTTAATTCAGTAGTCAGTGATACTGTTCTGTAACCAAACTTCGAATTTTGGAATAATGTCTTGGAAGCCATTAACAGTGGCAGTGTCTATTAATTGTCTCAGGATATCTTTATAATTATACATCCATAGTTATGCATCTATCTAGAATTAGTTCTCTTTGGAGTTAGGTAGTTTGAGTCTAACGGAAGAAAGTATGTTTATGAAAATTGCATGTGTACCAATTGCGATCTTTCTTTGCCTTTCTAGACATTTCAACACTGATTCACTCATATGTGACTGTAATCTAAAATGGGTCTTGCAATGGGCCAGAAACGCTTCAGTTCGAATAGCGGAGGAAACAGTTTGTGCTTACCCCAGTGCTTTACAGGGACTGTCATTTCGTAACCTGAAAGAAAACCAGCTGATATGTGGTGAGCTGTACTCTCATTTAACATTACAAATTGAAGTGGAATCCAGAGAAAATATTAAAAAACAGAAATGATGCCAAAAAAATAAAAAGGGTAATAAATCTGACTTGCTTATAGGCTCAAGAAATTCAGATATATGGCACAGAGAATACAACTAAGATTGAAAGAGAATGGAAAAAAAATACAAGTTTCTTATTTCACACAAAATAATATATATACGTATATATTGCAAGAACGCCACTGTCATCTATATTTTAGGTAACATGCAATTATGGTTTAAAACATTAACCCATGATGGGTTAGCAGACTAAAACAGAGATTTTAAAACTATCACATACTGCAGAGAAAAAAAAACATTGCTTAAGATGATGCTGGTGAGTTCCATAATCAGAAGTATAATTTCACACATTCTTGAGTAATCGGGGAATCTCTGAATCTTTGACTTTCTTGAATGACAGAAAATTTCTGGGATGGTGACTTTGCTAGTGTGTTACAGAAACAAAAGGAAGGTCACGCTTTTATCCAAATAACCACAAGGGGAATAATGCATGTTGCTAACACATTTATAGCAGAAGGAAGATTGGAGTTGACTGGAGTAATAACAAGAAAAAAAAAAAAACCAACAGATTTTAACAGCAAATACAGATGTTTACAAGTTGGCAGAGATGTGAAAGGATGTGAATACCAGTCACTGATGGTCGATCATCTGAATTCTTAAGGAAACACAGATACCTGTCTGGAGGCAAATAAGGAATGAACCCTTGTGAGAGAAAGGCAGAGAAGTTTCCTGTAGCCTGTAATACAGAACATTTGAAAATCTGCAATACTTCTCAAATACCAAGCTGCCATTTTATAGAGACCCAGCACGAGCATCTTCATAGGGATCCATTTCCCAGCAGGAAAAGTCCTCTGTCTGAAAATGCTGAGATGATGAGAAGAATTGATTAACAACTCTTAAGTGGTATTTCCAGGTTGCAAATGAATATGAACCTGTGAATTTTAGAGGGGAAATGAAAGCAATTTTTCAGAATTTTGTAATTTATTTCCTAATAGGACTCCTTACCACACCTCTGATACAGAATTTATAATGCCCATCTATTTCTCACCACTATTTGATGTCTACACTTGACAAAGTTTGTAATGATTGCAAATAGCTTGACACCTTTTTTAATATCTGCAGAGAACTTTGCGGTGATTATATTTGCTAAGCCTTCCACCAGGTCTGTAATATCTGCCAGGTACTTCACAGTGCTCATAATATCTGTTGAGCAGCTCATGGTGCCCACAACATTTAACAACTTTATTTTCAGTAACTTAATTTGAATTTAAGCATAATAGAAGGCTATCTGGCACCAAAAATAGCAACAACTAATGAGAATGTTTTAAGAATAGTATGTGTTGAAATATGCATAGAGCTAATCAAATTAAGCATATCTCAAAGAAAATATTAAGAAGTGGTTTAAAAATTGAAAACTCCTGGATGTGAACATCTTCCATACTGTCAGACATTTATATTTATAGTTACTGATCTTTCTTCTACATTCTAGAAGAGGTCATGAGGTATCATGGTCACAAGATGAGCAAAGAAAAGAAGAATGGAAGGGAAAAAATAAAAATAGAAGGGAAGTGGTAAAGATCTTTGCAAGTGAGTTAGGGAATGAAGCAGAAAGTCAAAGTATGTGAAGAGGAAACGAGACAGTAAAAAAAATTCTGGATAACTACGGGGGCAGTTTGCCATCAGCTTTTTAGCTTTATTTTCCATTTTGATGGGAGAATAAATCATCTTTCAGATTTCTTTCTGACAAGACTTTCTCATGCATCTGATAACTCAAGATAGCCAAAGAATTCACTCATTGAAAACCGCTAAAAACCTGCTTTGATGATTTTTATAACAGTTAATTTAAGTAACTGCACAGTTTTGGAATTCACAGGATTCTGCTTGCATAGTTTATTAACAGCTTATAAGAGCTACTTAAGTTGTCTTTTAAAAAAATCTCCAATTCTCAGCAATTTTTGACAATGTTGGAAATGAGGCTGAAAAATAGTTTGGTGCTAAAAGATAGTTTTGCCTTTGTCTTCTGCCTTAATTATGAGGGACTGCAATGTATAACATTATGGACAGAGTGTCTTTCTGAAAAGTGACTGTTAAATTTGCTTCATGCAATGTCTTGTTACTGTTTCTTCATGACACCCAAATAAAACTTACTCAATTTACAGGAGGAAGATTACATTTTCCTGAATACCAGTGCTATAAATTCCACCTGAGGTCTGATAGTAGTCTGTGATTTTCACTTGTGCACATCATAATCAGAAATTAATTCTATAGGCCAAATTCTTCTCTCAGAAAAGACCTGTATGACTTTTTGTCTTAAGGGGATTACTGCTTAAGGGGATTGCTCTTAAAGCCGAATTTTGATTAATGACATTGATGAATGAGATATTAGAATTTAGTTTCTCAGTTTCAAAGCTGTATTGATGCTGTTGAGCTGACAGGACCAAGTGGTAAAAGTTCATTCATTCTGCAAATTACAATTGACATATAACTCTGAGCCTTTTTCTGTTAGAAAATGTTAACTCATTAAAACAGATGTTTGGAAAAATGCTGACTTTCTTGTCTCCTCCAGTTAGATTTTATTTAACGTTTAGAAACCAGTTGACATAACATCAATAATCTTTACTTAAGTGATTTGGGTGAAAACAATGTAAATATTTACAAAATTAAACAAAAAATATGGCAAAGATCAAAGTATAAAAATAATTTGGTAGTGCTTTAAGACATTGGCATTATTTATTCCTTTTCACCACATAGAAAACTTTCTAATTCTCCTGGGACAGAAAACTGTTTCTCATGTAGGTGTCCTACCAATTGAAGTACTGCTTTTTGCATATAGGTTTTCTCTACAGATGTTCATAAATATTTGGGACCATGCTATCACGTCTTTTAAATTTAAAATAAAATTGCTTCAAAAGTAAAGAAATATAGAAGGACACCAAGAAATAAATTTTTTGCTTAGAATTTAATGCATTTCTGCCTAATTACTTACTTTTTTGTTCCTTAGCATTATGCATTTTTCTGTGCAGAGAGTGGATGGGTTTAGTTCTTCTCTAAGTGTCAGTAGCTTTTCAGGTTTATGTAGTCCACTGTCCTAATCTTGGTCATCATATTGTTGTGTGGACTATTTTCCTATGAAGTGGACATGTTAAAAGAACTAGACGTAGTATCCTGTCAGTTCTCAGGAAGTGTAAATGTAGAGGTGCCTAGATCTTTTCAGAAGTAACTCTGCTGTTAAGGCAGGCTGGCAGCAAGTCTGGCAAAGCAATCTTTAACAGTCTTGAATGGCTTTTGGGCCATGTCTGCAGAGCTCATTCTAGCCCTTTATGTCTGACCCTTGCCTGAGGAATTGGCTAAACGTAGCCCCCCAGAACTATGTTTACCCATTTATGTTGATGGAAAGATCTATACAAGTCTTTTTCTTGGCAGAAATGAATTAGTTCTTCGTATCTTTAGTATGCTTCTGTCCCAAATTTTTCTTAGTTTCTCCCTTCCTTATTTGCTGTGTTGCATTGAATGTGAGAAAATCTTGCATGCTCAACTGCTTCAATGTAGGATTGTAGGACAAGAGTTAAAACAAGTTCAAGATACGCATTATTTATTTGCTGACCTAGTATTAATGCGTGTTCTTTGTATACCATCTTCAGTCAAGAAACTTCCAGAGTAAGGAAACAGATATAAAATCAAATGTTAGATACATTCACTTTAAGATGCAGTCTCAAGGGAGAATGTGGTGGAAATAGAACTTGCAAAGCACAGAGTAATGGCAAACAAAATATTGCAGCTGAGTCATTTGCCTTTCTTGTATTACCATGGCTGAGATAGCATCTGTTTTCCCGTAGTGTCTCATCTGCCTTAATGTGGGCAGGGGGGGTGAGTATCCAGAAACTGAAATCTGGTGTTGCTCCGGGTGCCTCATATTCGTGAAAGTCAACTGTAGTGTCTTTCACCTGGCTTAGCAGCATTGTTGCATACATACAAAATAACATACTGTATTATGACAAAATGCATATTCTATTTATTGGTAGTGCACCCACTGGTTGTGATGAATAGAATTGTAATTGTTTACTTCGAACTTGTAGTGAGAAATCGTTCGAGTTAGTTCATCATTTACTCATAGCATACTCATTAGGACTTTCGCTATGGATGACAGGGAATGAGTACTCAAAATACGGAGCTGGAGCTTTCTCAATAGAAGACCTATATGATTAGGTTTCAGCATGCCTTAGGGGGCTGTCTACTGAGAAAAGTGCAAACACTAAAGATGAGTAAAAATCCATCCTACTGAAAATAGATGTGAGAAAGAATGGAATATAATAGCTACAAGTTGTGAGGGTCCAAGTGTTTGAATTATTACTCAGTCTCTGAATTCTGTAAACTACCTTAGTTTAAAGTGTTAGTTCTTGAGTGAAATTAGCAACTTGTGACTCAAAATATTATTAAAATGTGGGGTTTTTTTGATACAGTGGACTCCCTCCTTAGGAGGGGTACTGCAAAGGGAGGGATACAACCCAAAGGGATACGTCCTTTTCTTGCTTCTGTATTCTGAAATACAATTCATTAAATGTTTCATAGCAAATGTAAATAATATATTGGGAGGGAGGGGATATAGTTGTTTGGGAATTGTTTGTACTTAACTGACACCTTGTCTTTTGTAGTTTGCCTCACTTCACTGAGAATCAGAGTTATTTATCCTCTAAAAGAGTTAAATCAGGTTAAAATGTAAGCACTTTCACATTGAAACTGGTGCAAAGCAAAAAAGCACAAGAGCATATTTATATTCTTTATGCACTCTTTCTACTTGTGCTCCTAGAGATTTCTTCACTGTTTTAAGATTTAATTTCTTTCAAAGAAAGGTATGAAGTACTTTCATCATTATTTACCTGATCTTGCATTTTCTAATCTGTATTCCTCATGCTTAAATATGAGCAGAAAATTAAGGCATATTTCTGTCAGGCCGCATGCAGCTCCCTAGTCTATTTTCATAAGTAATTTTTTTGGTAATCTTACCTAAAATACTGCAAAAATTCAGAATATTCAAGACATTTAAAATCAGTTGCATCAATCAGTAATACCATTGGGGATAAAAGTGAACATTTTTTTTCCATACTTCCTGTATAAAGTAGTTCTGTCTTCTGTAGCAGCTTTTTAAATTTTTTTCTTGATACGTGTTCCTAAAATACAATGTGGTTTTAACTGCTTTCTCAGCAATGGTGCAATAGTGATGTTTTAGATGCTAGATATGTTGAAATGTCATTATAATTTTACCTGATGTGCTTGTACATCGTTTCCCTTTCATCCCTAGCAGAGTAAGTCTTTGAAGGAAATACATACTTTTAAAATGCCAAAAATAGGGAAAAAAAAAATGTTGATAATGGAAAATTCTGTCTTTGAAAGGAGACTTTTTCAACAATTAAATTTAAGCCTGAAATCAACTGAATGCATTCGGCTTCATTCTGCAGCAGCTATTAAGAATACTGTCAACTAGTTTGTGGTAGGGATACTGGGTGAGAAATAAGATTTGAAGTTGCTTGTTTCATCTGGTGACAAAAATTAATCATCTACATTGCCTTTCAAGTCTTAAAACGATAATTTTAGATATCTGCTCGTAAATTGTTCTTAAAAGTTTTCTTTCCTACATGAAATATTTCGCGATAACAAATACTGGCTCAGAGTTAATAGGGAACATTTTTTCTTCATTTATTTCTCTGGTAGTACACACAACTATGGGTCTCACTGGTTATTTACTTAAATTTGGGAGTGGGGTTGAGAATATTGTTTCAACCATTTCTTTCTTCATTTACAAGTCCTTCTTACTACATTAACACGACATAAATATTGAACTGTGGGTTTTTTTCAGTATCTAGTAACTGACTAAACTCAAAATCTCAAGTACAAAGAATGATGGATTAATTATCCAGATTTAGATTCCAGTCCTGCAGTTTCTTGGCAGCCTACAGATAGCCTGCTGTATTCATGTGGTGCATCATTGTCTTCAAGAATATGCAGGATCCAAGACTTCAGCTCCAATTCTGCAGGGAGTGCCTAATCATGTGAATAGGTCTAATTATATTGAAATAGGAATATTCCCATTAGTAACCTTTCACAGGATTAAGTTTTGTGAGATACGGGTAGTGATACATTTAGCTGTAGCTAAATCCTCTTGCAGTTGTTTCTATTTCACAATTCAGGGTTTTATTTAATAACAAAATATGAATAGTAACAGAATGTCTATAAAACAAATAATGTAACTATACATTTTGGATCTTTCAATGTGGTAGATTCATTTTCTATCAGAGCTAAGTGGCCCATTTTAAATATAAAAGTTTTCAGTAGATAGCCATTTGGTAGTAAGAGCCCAACAATGCTCTAACCTTTTGGCTACAAATTCTAGATTTTTCATCCTAATATTATCAGTGTAAAACTGGAGGGAAGAAAAAAAAAAAAAAGGATAAAAAAGGATAAGGTGCCCTACACTTAATATTAAACATTAATATCTAGTTTCTTTAGAGGTAATTTAGAACACTACTGCAAGCTTGGGGGCTCAAAATTAGTAACATTTAAAATTTATAAAATAACAGAAGTATTAAAATGGTCATTTGAGTAATTTAAAGGATGAAGTTTTCATCTGTGCTCACCCATGAAAATATAGTGCAACAAAACTTTTCACCCCTGAAATATCACTGATTTAGATGCTGGTAATGTACCCAATTTGTTCTTCTTACCATAGCTTATTCTTAAACTACATCAGAGGCTTTTAATGTACAGTTATGTCTTATTGTCCTGGTTTCAGCTGGGATGGAGCCAATTTTCTCCCCAGTAGCTACTGTATTTTGGATTTAGTATGGGATTTCGTATGTGATGAATGTTGATAATATACCGATGTTATCAGTTGTTGCTATGAGATCAAGGATGTCTTCCTGTTTCCTGGGTTTTATTAATGTGCAGGTGCAAAAACCTAGGAAAGGTATAGCCAGTATAGTTGACCCAAACTGAC
>KL281913.1:0-13099 GCA_000699545.1 Podiceps cristatus
CCCCCAGACAAGAAAACATTCCTCTCTCACAAAGTACGTATTTAGGATAGGAAAGCATAAATCTTGTTTCCTCACCAGAATCAGTATCATGAGCATCTGGGAGTGTGAGATGCAGTCCATTATGCTTTTTGATCACTGGTGTTTCGGTCACACTACTTCCTTTCTCAGAGCCACTGCAAAGAAACAAAACTGAGTTACCCGGTCACCTTTAAGGGAAGGGACAATGTTCCCCTCGAAGCAGGCAGCAGTCTCATCTAGCTGCCCCTGGAGCTGAAAACTCCCGCTTTCCGGTCCCAGGCAATCCGCTTCTTGAAGGTGTGGTTCTAGCACCTGCACCCTGCCAAGGACAGGAGTGTCAGCAAGGGCTCCGGGGCGCGTGCCACTACCATCTCGTTTGGCTCTTGGGGTCTTCGCAAACCACTGGATGAAGCACATGTTGGCAGCTAGAAGCCAGGTCAGAGGAGGCCAACCAGTAACACCACACTTAGGAAAAGCCACCATGCCTTAGGCTTGTCTGCAGAAGGATTTGTTCACCAGTCTGCTGTGCTGATCTTTTTGAAACAGACTAATTACCACCTTCCACCCAGGTGCTGGTTTCTTAAATTCAAAGGGATTATTTCCTCCTCTTCAACCTTTGTTCTGTTCAGAGGAGGAAGATAAAAGCTACCACACAGCACTGCTTTATAAAATTAAGACTATCTGGTCTGCTCTTCTATTGGATTTCTGTCCTCATAGCAGAGGTCTTCCAAAGGGAAACTCAAAAAAGAAAAGAAAAATCATGTACCCAGCACAAAATCACTTAACGCAGATCTCCTGAGCCTTCCTGTCACCACATAGTCTGCCATCCCCCCAGGATCAGATGGTGATGATGTCTCCTCTCATCATCCATTAAGGGACAAAATATCAAAAGGAAAAGTGACTGCCCTGGCTACTTTTTCTGGCACACTTCCAAGCCTGCAGCTTAGCCTTCGGACAATATTCCTCCCAGGAAACAAGCTGTCATGGAGTCATGATTGCTGTGGATGCCTTGTCTTCCAGTTTGATCAGTCCTTTGGTAGGGATTGCACAGGAATCCCTTGAGTTTGCATTAATCTAGCAGAAGAATTAGCTTGGGACTGCTATTTGATTTTAAACATGATTATTCTTTTATCACAGAACACAATAGCAAAATACAAACTAAGTCCTGTCCTTCCCAGATAACAATCTAGGACTGAAACCCACTTACTATTGTTCATCACAGTGGTAATCATATTTACAATAGCTAATTAACCTTTTACTTGGGCTTTGGGATCAAACACTACAGTTTCTACTAATGGACCCTGAATTCTTGGGCATTTGACTGCACAAATCTCTGGCCTTAACTGCACCTCCCTGTCTTCCATACTGGTTTCCACACTGGTATCTCATTTGAGCAACAAATCATATGGCACACTGGTATCTCATATGGCTACAAGGGAAAATTAAATTCTCTGTCCCACGCCTCTGCCTTGCCTAGTCAGGATTAGCCCAAGTGTCATTACCCTGACTGGGGGCTACATGTGGAACCATTTCTGTCTTGTTGGTGCATTGCGTATGTAGGAACATGGCAGCTGCACTTCAAAGTATTATGCCCATGAGGCGAGCACTGCTTTGATGCAGCAGCCATCGCCACGAAGCCGCTGTTCAGGCACAGGGCTGAACACAAAGGACAGGTGAGGAGATCGGTGGACAGCGTAGGTTTGGCCACAGTAAAAACTGACCACAGGAGAGCAGCATTCAGAGAAGGCTTGAGGTGGCCTCAGTTAACAAAATGCACCTCAGTACAGTCAACAGCAGGGGGAAAACAGACCGAAACTCCAGGGGAGTGCATTGTGCAAACCAGCCCCTCCCAACGGCTGCATTTGTTATGCTGGAGAGGGGCTGAAAAAGAATTGCTCCTTCAAAGCTGCAGGACAAGGCCTTCAGCCAAGAAAGCTTGTCCATGCAGCACAGGAGGGACAGCGGCCAGATGATTTGCCTTCCACACGTGACACTGGAAAAGCTGACAGTGGGACATGCTGTCACTCCACTGCCCCTGATTTTAGAAGGTAGTTGAGACAGTGAATAAAATGGTCACAAAAACTGCTGAAGGAGACACTTGACTGTGAGAGACTGCAGAGGCACCAGTTTATCAGAGAGGAGACAAGAGGGGACTTGAGCATGGCATATGAATAGCTGCCTGGGCACAAAATAAGGGGCCCTAAAAGGCTCTTTAGTCTAGCAGAGTCATAGTAAGATTGCAAAGGTGGAAAACTTAGGCCAGACAAATGCAAATTGCACTAAAGTGCAATTTAACTGTGTAGGTGATTAGCTACTGATTGAACTAGTAGTGAGTATTGGGTGCAACAGCTCTCAGCTTCATGTAAATACAGGCTTCTCTTTTCCAAAAGGCCCTAAAAAATGTCTGTATCCAAGTCTCACTGATAAGAATTCCCCTTAAGTTCCTTTGCAAGCCCAACCCAGAATATTTTACATATTTCTTAGCTGATACTGCTGCAATTTGCTTAATACAAGGGGCTTCCTGGGTCACCAAATCCAGTCTAAAACTGCAGGTGCCAAGTACATTCTTATTACCTTTCAAGCAATACTTCCCAACACAAAATGCTTTATGAAGTATTTTTTGAGAAAGTCAAAAGGTCCCACTGGGAACAGCAGTGAAATACACTTTATAGTTCCTAAGAGCAAAAGAAAAGCTATTTGTTTTGTTTAGGCTTCTATGGCTAAAGCTTATCAAAAGCCTCTAGAGGTATCGCATCTTGGGTTTTTAAGTGTAACAGCCAAAGCACAGCTTGGGATCCGAATGCAGTCCAACTTTATTTGTCTGTTTTCCAATGCACTCCCTTCAGTCTCAGGCTTGCAGCCCCCCCTTGCAAGAGTAAATCTTAGGACTAATTGTTCAGCATGGATTTGATCGGCTTCATGAGGACTACTCATGGGTATAAAGATTATTCATGTGAGCAGTACATGATTGAATCCTTAGCTAAAGAGACTAAGGCCTAAGGAAATCAATGATTCCAGCCTGTAAGAGACCATTTCTCTGCTGCTATGTAAATATCTTGATTTTTGTGTTTGGTCTGCTGCTCATTAGCTAAACTAACAAGGAATTACTAATAATCCCTCAAGGACAACTTGTATATAGACATGCATCATTCTGTACATATACTTCTGTTGTTTATAAAGCTTATGTAAATGCATACAGAAATTGGAGAACAACATAAGCTTCATCAGTCTGCTGTCTTTCCCATCAAACGCAACCTCCATGGACATTACAGGTGAGAGGTAAGTACAGTCTCAGTATAACATTCCAAGACAGCTGTACAGTGGTAGCAGACAGGGAGAATATCCAAAGGATGCGGGAAGGAAGAAAACCCAACCTGTGAACTTTCACACTTTCTAAACGTTTCCTTTTGGAGGGGAGGCAGATGAGAGGGAGGGAAAGAAGAGGGGACCTAGTGCTGTTTAAATGCAGATCTACTTGGACATGGGAAGGGAGAAAGATGCTACATCCTTCACTCCTTTCCTTGCCCAGTTAGCACCAGGCTATGCAACCGGCATGCAACCACAGCATATGATCGAGTCTTGGCCATGTGCCTTTCCATGGCTTACTCAGTCCAGGACTGTGTCACCCCCACGCATTCTTGGGTGGTGCCAACTACTGCAGGCTGTGAACAATAGCTGATGGATGCTCAGACTATTGGGGAAAAAAGAAAATAAATCTGCCCTTCATTCTGGACATCTGAATATGGATAGAGATGTTTAGCCATTCAGATCAGAAATGCTTGGCTCAAACGGCTTCTTTGATCTTAAAATCTCAAGGTTTGGTTTGTTTGTTTTTTGTTTTTTTTTTTTTTTTTTTTTTTTACTGTGTAGGGGGTTTGTTTTTGTTTTTTAAATCATGGCTATTAAAATCTTGCTTTTTTAAATCACAGCTAGAAATATTACTTATGTTTCTTTTTAAACAGTACTGTTTATTACCCATTGCAACACAACTGAGGTATCTAAACAATTAAAGAAGATAACTGCATCTCAATTATGAAATCTGAACTTATTAGACAGTGGAGAAAGCCTACCTGTGCTGTAAAACACTATATACCATCTGCCACATCTGCAACATATGTCTGCATGTCACCAGAGCCTCTTCAGGTCCTTTATGTATCCATTCCAGTTTTACTTTGGTGAACAGTAAGCTGCAAGAAAAAGAGTAACTTCTGTTTTATTGCCATCTCATAAACATGAAAAATCAGTATCACTGTAGTGAGATCCTGTCAGCCACCATTTTTACTTGCTGTGTATGTGCAGCAATAAAAGAAAACACTGTAGCATAAAACATTTCACTTGGCTCAACTTTGATTCCCCACAAGGAGATGAGAGGATTAACAATATTCCTCAGCTGCAGTCAAATTTCCATCACAAAGCTGGCAGGACAGTGTTAAAAGCAATGCATGGCAAAGCTAACAAGGTGAAACATACAGTGAATCTCATTTTATTCTGGACAGAATTAAAAGCAGAATAAAAAGGAACCGCCAAAGTATATATGCCAGACTGCTTTCTTAGTCTGGCATAGCACTGGCTTATATAATAAATTTCAGAGAAAAAACCCAACACACTTAATACACGCAGACAATTATGCAATGCCTCACAGGAAGGAACCGCTTCTTCTTAACCCCAGCTGGTGATCATCTCATGCCCCTAGGCAAGACAGCTGATAGCCCCTGTATGTTCTTGTTCTAGGTAGTGTAACTGCTGCTTCTATTCTCATACCTAGAGAATACATACTTGCACAGACCACTGGAATTCAGCAGAATTAGGTTAAGCAGAGGATAGAAGACTGATTTGGCAATGACACAACCTACCACTTGCTGCTAGCATGGCTTTTAACACCATCCTACACAACACTTTTTTTTTTTTTAATTGCTAAGATGATCAACTTTATTTCTTATTTACTAATGTAAATTTATCTCTCTGCTTTAAATGTTTTCAGAAGTCTACACATTTTGAATTAGCTTGATATGGTTAGCAATTAATCCACTGAATGCACGTTTCTGTACATACATGCATACAGCATTAACAGCTGAACGTTAAAAATCCTAAAACCAGTATTATGAATGTGATCTGCAGGCCCCTGGGGAATCCAAACAACTTTGGAAAGAGACAACAGTAACTGTTGATGTTGTTAGAGAAGACTTTGCAGCTGAATAGCAGATCCTTCACTTGCAATAATTAGGAATCTGTAGCCAAGACTCTGGTGCATATCTACAGTAATATGCTAAAATGGCATTCTGCACTAACAAATGTTAGGTTTTTTTGTTTTTTTTGGGGAGGGTGGTGGTGGTGAGGTGAACCCCCAAAATGTAGCCTGACTGTATCAACTGCTGTAGGGAAGCCTGCTCATGGCCACTGCTACAGTTTGACCTCACAGGACAAGCATTCAACTAAATTCCCCAGGTACAAACTTAGGCTAGGAAAGGAAGATCAAGATTCATAATCAAGGTGATTTATCTCTGTCTTTTACTATTTTATATCCTTACTCTTTGTCTGCCTTTGCTTTTCTTCTTACTGATCTGAGCCAAACAAATACTAATAAAAACATCCCCTGCTCTTGGAGATGATGACCCTCTAACTGAAAGGAAGTGCCCTTATTATGATTCAGGTAGTTATTTTGGGGCTAGATCTATGGACCGATTAAAAATTTTGCTGTGACAAATGGTATAGCAGTGGACTAAAAATGAGACTGATTTCAAAGGAATGGTCAGCAATGGAAACTGGCCAGTGATGCACACTGCTCTGCATCCCTTCGTTACCTAGGCTCATAAGAACAAAGCTTGGTTTAATAGAACAGAATATAGAATCAATCACCTAGGAGCAAGGAACATATATTTCACTAGAACGGTGCAATGGTGTTATAAAAGATAGCTTCCTGAACATGAAGTTCCTGAAGAGCAATGCAGTTAAGAGGTCAAGCAACCCTTAGCATATATGGAAGCACAATCGAGTAGGAGCTGGAAGATGTGGTCATTCCTGTTCACAGCATCAGCAAGACACTACAATCCTATTTCTAGTTCTTGCTCTTTAACTCCAAAAGGTGACAAAAAATGGGATGAGGTTCAGAAAAAGGTTATAGAAGTGATCTGAGGGCTAGAAAAACATATTTCACCAGAGACTTAAGAAGCTCAGTTTATTTGGGTTAACTGAGAAGCAGCAAAGAAATTATTTTGCTCCAGCCTGCAAGCACCTACACAGAGGAGTATCTAATTGCGAGTCTTTGATTGAAAAGAAAAGGTATCAGAAAATCCAAAGATTTGTTGGAAGCTGAAACTAGTCAAATGGAGATTCATAGTATATGCAGATGCATAGCTCTCAAAGCAAATAATCTTGGCAGCAACTACCTTGTGTGCACAGTAAATTCTGTAGTCGTTAAAGCCTTCTCAGCAAGGCAGGATAACATCTGGAAAGCAATGGTAATGCGCAGATAGAAGCTATAGGCTCGATGCACAGGCTCGTGAGTGAGCTTCTTTGGACTGCACTGTGCAGAGAGGTGAGACTGCATCACCACCTTCCTTCTGGCAGTTAGCCTATTTAAAATATTCTACTAGTCCACAAAAGAAGCACATTGAACAGTCTGTGCTATTTTAAGCATACAGAATATTTTTGAAACCACCACAAACTTTCAGAATAAAAGACCTTCTCAAGCACTGTATGACCCTCCTTGCAGCAGAAGAGTGGTGGTCAAGGAGCCTAAGGTCTAGAGAAGAAAATAGTCGCATTACATCCCTTAGTCCACACCTTTGTCTTCTGTAAGATACTGCTCTTAATAGAAGGATATAGAAAAGAAGAATCTATTTAAAAAACTACTATATATTAAGGGTTATTAGATATTATTATTATACTAAGGGTATATTATTTGAGGGTTCCTTCTCCCTTTCGCATTAGTAGCGATATAGATGGCTTAGTTATCAGTAGGCAAATAAAATTATTATAGTATATTTAAACATTGCAGTTAAACATTAAAAAGACAAACACAAAGTTCTTCTCTCCATCACTCTGCTGTTTACTGCTTAGAGCGAGTATATGTCAACTTCTTTGGATGAAGATGCCATGTTGCGTCTCAGGAGAGAGAACAACTAGTGAAACACAGGAAAAAAGTAAACCTCTTGTAAAAACATAATGAAGTCTCAGCAGTACATTATCGCCAGCTGTAAGCCACAGACACACAAAGCTTATAAACCGCCCCCCCCCCAAACCCAAAAACCCACGCCACTCCAGCAACTGTCCCTGCAGTGCATCATTACCAGATCCCTGAGATACCAAGCGCGGTTAGCTGTTGCGGTAATTCACCTTTGGAATAGTGCTGTTCATGTTACTATGTAATAATATAATGAACCAAACCAAGGGCCAACGGGAAGAAAGTTAAGTGGCAAAAAGAAATCAAATCATATTGACAACAGTAGTCAACAATGCAATTAAACATGATAATTAAAAGCTGGAAGTAAAATCAGGACATTAGGCTGTATGTACTACATGCTGTTTGTACTTCTCAGCTTCTAATAAGTTTTGTAACAGCAAAACCAGATAAATAAAATATAGGGAAAAGCTGAAGTGAAATAGATGACAGTATTACTTATCTTGAGCTTATTTTATTACTAAGCACTCTTATTACAAATAAAGCTAATGGGTATTGTGTGACATCAGTGTCTGCACACAACTCTCAGAGGCATAAATAAAAATTACATATGCACAGATCTCACCTTATTATATTTTCTTAATATTATTTTACTGTACTTTTGTATGATGCTTGTAATATTAAGCAGAGCAGACTCTTAAAGAGATTCACTATATAATAATAGCCCCAAGTTTATCAATACAGTCATTGGTAATTCTCTTAGCCTCTGAAATGAAAACAGAGCGATTTGGGCTAAAGCAAACGTAAATTGCTACTACATAAGCACAGGAAAAGAGAGCAAACAATCCACAAATCATTCCTGTAATGTGTATAATTTCAGGGACAATAACAATGGAAAATAACCAGGGCTTACTCTTGATACTGGACTCTTAAGTTCCCTCTCAGAAGAGGTTTTTTCTTTTATTGCATACGTGGATGGTATGCAAAGGCTTCTATTCCCTGATGTAACATTAGGTTACTAACACAAGCAAACATTCATATCTATCACAGTAACATTAACTCTGGCAAGTTAAAATCTGTATACAGTTGACTTTGCTGAGATATGAAGCTCTGAAAATTCAAAATTAGGTTTTCCAAATACTGAGATTTCGGTAGTATAAATGGCATAAATATCATTATAATATGCCATGCACTGACAAAAAAATAGAGACTGGAATACTGGAAGGCCTATGAAAATTGTCAGCAGAAAGCATGCTACTTTGGTTGATTTCAGGAGGTATTCAACACTTCATAAAGACTGATTTCAGCTGCTGATACCATGACTCAAGGCCTGGCCAAACACACCTACCTAGTCCTCCTGAGAGTCTTCTAATCCTGTGTGGCTAAATGCTCAGAGGCAGTTCTTTCCTATCATTGACAATCTAATTACTGAGGTTTAATAGTTAATACTTATTATCAGAAGGTTTCACATGTGCATATGGTATACTGCTGTAAATGCTTATGAGCACATCTGTGGAAGAAGTTGTTATGCTTAGTAATAACCTATTGACTACTTTATGGATGCTCTAGGACTAGATAAAGATTTATTAATCAGTTAATTATTGGAACTTTTCAAAGCTGCTTTAAAATGGAGGTTTTAGTATCAAATATAGCTCTTTATGTATTTATATAGCATCATAATGGGACCTCTGCACCCTGTCACCTGACAAGCAATAAAGTTAGTACCATAACAAACAATAACACATTCCACTCATTTCAAGGTTGAGAGACTAAATTAGGAATAATGAGTATTACATAGTCATTTATCTATATGTCCTGCCATTCACTGTCTGCTTATAACCTCTCCAGTTTTTCCGAGCTTGTCAGCAGCTGCTCAAAGACCTACATGTCTTCGAGCTTTACCAGATCAGGGCCATCATTTCCCAAAGTCTTCCATTATTGACCTAGATTTGCCTCTCTACAGACACAGCTTTTGAATGCAAAAGAAAACAAAACACCCAAACCAGCAGCAATATGTCCCAATTCACAGAGACAATTGTGACCTTAGTATGAAGATACTGAACTTCTGCAACTAATATTTGTACTTTGTTTCTTTCTGTCATTAAAAGATAGGATGCATGTGTCTGTTTGTTTGTGTGTGTTTACAGACATTTGCCTGGGAGAGAAACCAGAGTCCTAGTCACAGCTCTGAGGACAGCAAATGCACTTTACCCGATGACTGATTGATGGGGTGTTGGAGCAGCATGCAAGTGCCACTGGACAACAGAGTCCAGCTCATCCTCCTACCTCTTTGAAGCCCAAATATTCCACGCCAGCTCAAATGAAAAGCAGATGAATGCCACGACTTGGATGGGTAAATGGGCGGAGGAGGCGCTCTGAGCAACTGGGAGGCATGGATTCAAACCCCCAACACTTCTACCACTGAACTCTTGAATTAATTTCTTCCCTTTTAGAGTAACAGATGCAAGAGGAGGATACAGGTGGAGACAGGACATAGACTCATCTAACAGAGTTGAAAAGTGGATGGAGGAAACAAGATCAATGTTTTGGAACACTTAAGATATATGGAGATAGTAAATAGACTTCTCAGCCTGGAAAAGAAGCTGAGAGAAGAGATGACAGATTTATAGAATCATGAATAGCATGAAGAAGATCAGGAAATCAAAGCATTCTGTATTGTTTCAATGAAAGAAGTAAGGAATATCCAATAAAGCAATCAAGAGGTGGATTTAAAATGAGCAAATGAAGTGCTTTTTCATATAACACAAAAGTAAAGCGCAAAACTCATTGCTACAGGATGTTCTGGAGCAGGCACATAAATAGGTTCAAAAAGGGATTAGATAAATTCACGGATGATAGACCCATCAGGGGCATTGAACACAACCTAATGCAACCTCTGGCTCCGAAAGCCTCTGAACCACTCAGTTGACAGAAGCGGGGATGACATATGAGGGGAAGATCATCCTACTGCCACGTTTTCTACATGCTTGTCCCTATTCATTCACCAGATGCCCTGCTGAAGACAGACACGTCCTTAGTTTGATCAAGAATGGCCATTCTTACATTTTGATACAGCAGAAATATGATTGCAAGCCCATGTTCTTTTTATAACCCAGATTGTCTGGTCTTGTTTTATCTGCCAGTACGAGAGGACGGTGTATCTGGAACTGTAGCATCTCCACAGCAAATTAGCTGCTCAGTTTATCATCAGTTGCTGAGTTTAGCTTCAGCTGTGAGCCACCTATACAAGCCAATTAGTTCATGTACACTCTTGCACCATAACCATTATCATTTCATTAACCTTCCTAGAGCACCTGCTAAAGCCCTCGTCGCATTATCTGTAAGAAAAAAAGTTGGCAAAATTGGAAAGCTGCTTTTAATCTCCTGCATTTTTGTTGATAAAATCAACATCAAAGTTGCTGTCTTCTCAAATAACTCAGCGCTTCTTGCTGTCTCCTGACATTTAAGGGCACATTCTCTAGTTAAATTAATGCCAGCAGTGCTGACTGCAACCTCCTTTTATAACTTCATGCTGTGCCATGTTATCTATCACTTTCCCGACCAAAATAAATTAATCATATACTTTTACAGACATACAGTCCTTTTTTTTATGGCTCCCTGCCCATTTACCCCCGCCCCCCCCCATACGAACAAAAAATAAAAACAAGCAGCCTGGTAGCCTGTCCAAAGAACTGCTGACTCCATCTTCCCAGGCCAGGAAAACAGGCAGATTCAGAGCTCCTTTAGAACATCCTACTCAGAACCCCGGTCTTGCATGACAACAGCCGTTCAAGCTAACTGTGCTCCATGAACTACAACAACAGCTTTCAGAGAGGTGGATTCTAGGCTATTTAAAAGTTTACATGATAAAGACAATTTGCTAGGCTTAGCCTCACGACACAAGGCACCTAGAAGGCTCCTGCATTTGGAGTAGGAGAGAAACAGAAGAGGTGAACAGAAAAGCTAATACTGCAGCCCAAGCAGTCAGAGACTGCACAGTAAAAACAAGTGAGCGGCCGCTGGCAGGGCTCAGCTCTAGGGATTTTTTTTCTTGGACCGCCTCCTCCTGTAAGCTGCGGCAGGTGCTTGATGGCAGAAGGGGCTCCTGTCAGTCAGGTGCAGGGCCTGCCGATGGACTACATTGCATATCTCTGCATGGACCCCAACACCACTTTCCCAGACAAACATGTCTGCAGCCAGTCCAGCAGCCTCACGCCTCTATTTCAGCATTCAGTTCCATCAGATTCCCTTGTGATGCAGAGGGCAAATACGAGTCAATATTGATGCGGCCCATTCAGAAACTGCCGCTTACATTGGAAGCAGGTCTTGTAACAAACCCGTTTTATCCACGAAACCCAGCCAGGTTGTCACCTGAAGAAAAAACGACCACTAAGTAATAGTCTGCTGAAAGAAAAAGCACAATGATTTGCTGGGAGCAGGGGGGGAAGCAACCACTGAAAGTCTTCCTTGTCTTTACCTTTCTTCAGAATGAAGCTGTATCTAGTCATACCCAAGTGTAGAGGTCTACCTCCTATGGAATTTCAATCGTGAATTCAGTTCAACGCAAAGCTTCTCCAGCAGATCCAAGCCCTGGCACTTACATTCAGGTGGCTCTGTGGTGCGGTATCTCATTTGTGGGTGGAGCAGATGCCTACACGGCAATGTGCAATCCCAGGAGCTACTGGAAACCGTGGCCCACTGCCTTCCAGCCGGGGTGGCAGTGTGGCCAATATGCTACAGATTGGGCTGGGGACATGGGAGAGACACGCTTCATTTCTTGCTCTTGCATGGCCTTTTAGCCAGTCTTGGGCAAGTCACTTCAGCTCCCTGTGCTTCAGCTCTTCTAACTGCAGAGCAGATAATGGGAATGACCTTTGCAAAGCATCCAGAGAACTAGATTCTTCATCATCGCCTTCCCCATATTCTTTACATTTAATCTCTTAATACTGATGCTCTCAACTTCAGAGTTATTTGTGGACAGGAAGGAAAGGGGATTGAGTTCCTCTGTAATGGACATCACTTTTAAAACATTTTCTCATCTGTTGGGCCTGATTCTTCAAACTTTCATCAGACATGCCCCTGGGTAAGTCCAGCCAGCCCTGATTAAATGGGAATTCATTCAGAAAGGCAGAGCTGAGAACTATCATGCTGTCACCACCACTGGAGTAACTCTGGATTTACAGAAATGGAAAAGGAAACCAGGCCTAGGGCCTCTAATTGCTGAGGCAAGATCCTGCCAGACAAGAAAACAGCATTAACAGGACAAAGCTGAAGTAGTTAATATGCTGCCAATGCTTCCTTTCCACAAAGACTGCAGAACTGGATCTTCACTTATACTTCTAAACTGTTGTGTTTTTCAGAAAAGCTTCTAGGACATGCAGTTTAGGCAGCTTTTGGAGGAAAGGATACCAGGTCTCTGGCTAATAAAGTAACATTCAACATCAACCTCTATGTCACCTCAATCTGCAAGCAAGAACACACCTTCTGTCTGGAAAGATATGTCAGAATCCTGATACACGTATTTAAAATAGAGTGAAATACCTTCTAATTAACCCAGTGTCAAGGTAATACATAGTGATAGCGCACTCATATTATGGCTGTATAAATCATGCAACAAAATACAGTAAAGCTGAACAGCCCCCTCTGATTAATAAAACATTTCTACACAACTTGACACGTTTATGAAATCTTGAATGTTTCTGATACTTGGAGCCAACAGTCTGAAACTGCATTACACCCCCACTGTATTAGTAAATGAGAATTGCACAAAATTTGGCTTTGGTCTAAAAACAATAGGCTTACTGTAAAATAAGCTTTTCTTTTTTGAAATGCATTACACAATGTTGTGAAACAGACCTCACTCTTTCTATAATTTTATTTTGGGGTAATATAATTTATGCTACTTTGGCACTAGTCCAGCAAAGCACTTATAAAAGGGCTTAATCTTTAAGCATAGGAGTA
>KL281913.1:21579-33312 GCA_000699545.1 Podiceps cristatus
CCCCTCCCCGGCCCCGACTCAGCCAGCTGCTTTTAGGAAACTTGCAGCAACTTCATTATCTCCGGGACTTCTATCACACCGGCAAAACTTGTTTTGAATCAGCCAATATTTTCAAAAGTGCTCAAGGTATAAAAAGCCCAACTGCATAATCCCCCTTTCTTTAGGAAAGCAAGTTTAAAAAGCAGGAATATAATTAGAACATTTCCATTTGAAGGCAAAAGGAGTAAGTCCCTCCATAGGTTTTAGGCAAAAAAATCCCACCCCACACCAAAAGCAAACAAATGAAAATTTCTAAATAGCTCTGAAAATACAGTAGTAGCTACTAAAATAGCATTGCACATAAAACTGATAACTAAGCATATTTCAGGGGCTGGATAAGAGACCAATATCCTGCTCACTGGAAATACTCCTTCACTAGCTAGAAACTTTGTTTTGTTACTATAGCTACTCTCACTGCAAGTGGCCCTGACTAAGGCATGAGGTATTTGTTATATAAAACCTCGACGCAACTGCAGCCTTAAACTTCAGAAAGTACCAGCTCTGTGCTCAGTCCCACTTACAAATTCTATTCCAAGCCCAAACTCAAAATGCTGTCAGGCTGATCAGGGTGTACTCTTGAGCAATGGTTTAATGGCACTATTGAAGTGCTGAAAACATAATCAACATTGTTCACGTTACACACTAAAACTGTGAAGGAATTTAGATGGACTGTGCACTGAGCAAGATGAGCAGCGACTTCCTCTCCAGACACTTAATGCTCTTAGCAGTGGCCGTCATGTACAAAAGAAATTCACAATGGAGTTCAATAAGATTTGCTAAGAGGCTGTTGAATTTGAGAGAAAAAAAAATGTGTGTAGCCAGTTAGAAGAGCACCAGGTAGAAAATGCGTGTCCTGTGTGATTTTTTTGTTTTGTTACATTTTTATCAGCTTAGTTTGATGAAGTTTAACATCAGTAAGGAGAGAAAAAAAAAAACAAACCAAACCAACCTCTCTTCCTTGGCCTTTTAACATATTCTGGTTTCACAGAATTTTTTTCTGGTTCTTCTGGGGGATATTTTCAGCCAAACTGCTATTATGCATAATCTTGGAAAAGTGGTTTATGAGATGCCCAGTGAAAACAGGGAGATGACAGGACCTCACTTTAAGATAGTCATCTGATGCTGATACTCCGGTACTACGTGCCAGTCCAATTCAGGCCACCTGCATCGTTCTTAGCTGTATTTTTTCCCCTACTTGGGTAGGGGAAACCAATGTGGCTTTTTTTCTCTTCAGCTTGAAATTTGGACACTAAGCTCTTTTCTTAAAAGGCCAACAGCCCAAACAGAACCTGCTCACAAGCAAAGATAAGCACTGACAAGTGCTGAGGTCAGAAAATACATCTGTTGGTACACTTGTTTTCCTGCAGCAAGCATCGCTCGGGTTGGGGCCAAGCCAATGACTAGGGATTTTTCTACTACAGTGCTATTTAGTTACCTTCTGAAATGGCAGATACAGCCATCTATGCGGCATAGCTTAAGCTTTAAGCAATGTGAATCTACAGAAGACTGGAACCATCTTTCTCTTTCAAACCCTTGGTGCTGACACCCTGTACTATTCTTAGTGTGCAAAAATCAGTGCTGTTAATTTCAGAGTTCACACATCAGAGGAAGCATTTAGAATTTATTCATTCATTTGTGAGAACCTGTATATGGCTTTGTCTTTAATGACAGAGCAACACTTTTTTTTTTTTTTAAGCTATGACATTATTTGCAACCAGTCTTACAGCTTAGTACAGCCTCATAAGTGCTCAAGAGCAAACCTGCCCTACCCTGTAAGAAACATTATTTCCTTGAGGTGTTGTTTGGATACAGAACCGCTTCATAGGTTCTGCCCTGTAATAACAGTGCTCACAGTGACACCTAAAACCATGATTTCTGTCTCTCCCTCATCTTGCAACTAATCCCAGACTAATGGCCTAGTCTATGTAAGCCAATAATGAGTACCTGCTGGAATATGTAACTTATAAGTGCTGCTTCTAGCTTTTCACGGCACTGCAACTTTACACTGTAGCATTGCTTATACTGTGTTAGAGAAAAAAATAAATTATTGTCCAGCTACGATATTGCTTACATCCAGAATTTCACAGATTCGGGGTGCATATTGCTATACCTTTTAAAATGAGACATTGGCTTTGCCACATGCAGGGGCCAGTTAGATGAGATCAGAAGTGGATATTGCCATATCTAAAATACAGTTTTAGCATCAGAAGTTTGCACGGGATCTAGGTGGAAAAATGAGTCTAAACAAATACCTGATGCACACACTGATTAAAAAACATATTGCAAGGATTAGGTATGTTCTGAGCCTCTAAGGCACCTGAAGAAGTTATTTCATTCTTTTAAGGACACGTTGACCTCTAGAACATCAAAAATCTGTACTAGAATTCTCTACATGCTTTCCACTGTTACTATCACAGCTAATGAGCTGAATAAAATACCCCTGCAGCAGCTTATTTAGATACTCTCCTTCACAATATCATCATAGGGCTTAAACAATAAACTAACATTGCAGAAGTTTAACGTGTTTGTTTCTACATCCCCCAAAAGTTTAACTGAAAGGGTAAGTCTTAAGTCAACCTGGCTTTGCTCTCTTCCTTCTATATATATATCTATAGAAGTCAATCCTTTTTAGAACAACAAAGGTTTGATTCAGATGCATGTTGCCTCTGCAATTTTTTTTTTTTTTATTCTAAGAAACGTCATGAGGCTTTGCTCAAAAGTGGCCTTAGATACGTGAGACAAAATACAGCTCCCAAAGCTAAGAAATACATACTGCCTGGGGCGGCACAATAAGAAGAGAAATGACACCAAAGATCATAGGCTTTCAGATGCAAGTTTTCCTGCCCCGCAAAACCACAGTGCACACCACACACACACAGACTTGGACATCATTACCCTACAGGATTTCCCTTCCTCTTCCCCCCCAGACATTTCGCACAGGACTATGCCCCTGCTATGCAAACCTTGACATTTGCAGGTGGCCAGGGAAGCAGCAGGCAATTGCTGGTTGCCACTAAGAAAGAAGTACCATAATCCCAGAGTTGCTAGTAGAGCAGGCTTCAACCCCTACTACAATTGAAAACCATCCAGTGTGAAGGCTCCAAAGAGTGCATATGTATAATTTTTTTTTTTTTTTTTAAGTGAACTTGAAAATAAAACCCTTTTCCAGTTGGCATTTCCAAACTGACAATGTACAGCCTCTTAATCAAGAATTGACACTGTTTATACCCCTGGCAACAAAGGGAACTCCAAACATTGCCATCTGCTTTAACACTAGAGCAATAAATAAGAAAACGTACCATCCAGTTTAGTTTCAGAAGAATGTTTTTGATTGAAAAATAATTCAGCATTTGTATTCTGACTCCTATATGCAATTAAAGAAAAAGCCTTCATTCACACAAGCACTTTGGATGCAAAAAAAAAAATATCCCTCCAAACAATAAACTCTCAATACTACCACGCACAGTTCTGAACAAGTCTTTCTACAGAGCAGAGCTGGAGCGGCGGCTCAGAGAGGCGGAGGAAGCCCCTGCACTCTCCCTTCTCAGGAGACATTCTGGAGGTGCAGGAAGAGCAGAGATTAAAGGAATCCCAGGCAGATTAAAAAACCCCCAGGGGTGAGCTCAGCACAGCCGGCTGGCGCTGGCATGAACTACCCCAAATGAACACGGGCCTCACGCTGCTTACCAGTGGTTTCCTGAGGTGCATTTTACTGGTAGTTTTGCTTTGGTTTAATCCCATATGGGTGACAGCTAAACCTTGGGGACTGCTCTGTGCAGTAGCACGTGCTTGGTTTGCACAGGCCAGGGACATCTCTGACCGTTTTACTCTCCGAGTGTTCTGTCGGCTGCCCAGTGCTAGTTCCCACCGCCTGCTTTGCCTGCCTCGCTGGCGGTCGCTGCAGCTCGACTCGGTCAGGCCAGTCGATGCCTGGCTGAAGAGCTGCTGCGCAGTTCAAGGCAGCCCACAGGGCCCACGAGGCTCCAGAGCGCGAGCGCACGGGGCCGGGCAGCTCGCCCGCGCAGACCCACGCCTCTGTGGAGGCTGTCAGCAGCAGCCCAAGGAGCTGGGCTGAAGCCAGCCTGGCCACGTCCCTGCCAGGAGCAGCTCCGGCAGTGCGGACCTACCCTGTGTGACTGGTGCCCCCTTGTACGCATCGGCCGTTTCTTGCTCCCCGTGAGGCCAGTCCAGCAGCCGGTGTCTATCAGTTCAGCATCCTTATTTGGGGGGAGCACCACCCCTCCTGGTGGGACCGGGGCCCCTGGCACGTGCACCTGGCACATTCCTCTCCTCAAGTGCCATTTCTGCAAGGCCGTGTCACGGCGGCCCCTCCGAGCGCTTGCGCTGCAATGGTGCTGGAGAAGGCTCTAAAGATAATCCTCGTGCCTGTGTTGCATCCCTTTGCTTCACATTGAGTTAGGTCATTCCTACTTTGCTAGTTCTCCCACATAAATATTACTGAAATTTACTAAGCCAAGCGAAAGATTTTTTTTCCTTTTCTCTCCAACACAGCAAATGCCCAATTTTTGAAGAACCAGACAAAATGGCTGGTTGCTGGAACTCATGGGGCAGGAGGTATGTCTCCCTCTTCCACTCAGTAGCACAGTTCCTTCCAGCTCCCTTGCCCACCTGTGTAAGGGCTGACTGGCCACAAAGGACCGACTGCCCATCTCTCCTGTTCGTTACACAAGGTGCAGTGTATGCTGTATTCTCAGCTGGGTTCAGAGCCCCACTGTGCTACATACTCTACCAACATGAGAAAGACATTGACCTCTTCCTGAGAAAATACAAGAAAAACTGCAGAATAATCTCAAGACATTGCAAGTGCTCAGACAGTAGATGCAAGCAGATTTACCATTTAAGATACAATTATTACCACTGTTTCTCAGAGAGTGAAGAGCAAGGGCTCTCTCCATTTTCAGAAGGTAAAAACCACATTCGTAGCTGAAAAATTATCATACTCAGCTTCTGTTCTCTGTCAAGTTCTTCAGAAAGTCTCTTCTTTTTTAAGAAAAAAATAAAAATCAAAACATTTTGTGCTCTTCTCAATAGATAAATACTCCTAGGGCCTTAGAGTAGAAGTCACTCAATCTGAAATTTCCAGCTGGAGATGAAAAAAGCCAGCCTTTCCATTGAGTGATCAGAGCATTCTACTCATCTGACAGACATGGCTTGACCACACTGAAGACTTCTTGGAAAGTCATTTACTGCACTGAAAAGCAATTTGCTAAATATAACATCCATGCCTTTCTGTATTTCAGGACCTGTGTTTCCCAGCAATGACTACCAATAGTAATTCTCACTGAATGCTAATAAAGCCAAAATTCTTCTTTCTGAAAAATAAATTTCCAATCAAAAAATGAGACTCTTGATCATCCTTGCATTCGAGGCTTCATAAGGCTTTCAGAAAATCCAGGAATGCCTTTTTATTGTATTTCATTTCACTTGCTTTGTATTTAAAAAAAACCCCAAAACCAAAAAAAAAAACCCCTACTCCAAAATACCTTTCTCTACTCCTCTAATGATTAGCTTCTGAAAGCCTCAGAAAACAATTTCAGACTATCAGATCTGTATGTTTGACAGCAGACTTTCCATAGCCTTCACCTTTGTTAGATGTGCAAAGATGAAAATAACCAAGCAGGGCATTTCGTTTCCTCCTTCACCCATATAATTAAAGAGCCCTGAAGGAGTTCAGTTCAAAAAGGTTCTAACCATGTTTTCCAGAAGAAACCGATGTCTGAAGCTGCTAATAAATGTCGGCACCCTATGCAGCCCCCCTGGATACGCATGTAGCCCCACAGCAGGAAGGAAAAGCTTAGAGTTGGGCTGACACCACCTTTCCCCCTTGGTTCTCTTTTTGATTTTCCAGGCAGCAAGCATGCCTCAGGCCCTCCTTCTGATCTCCATGACCCAGGTCTACCTTCGGAGTTCACAAAACTGCCTGGTGGAAACACAGGGATGCTCATCACCAAGTCCCTCCTCACCATGGATAACCCTACACGCGTGTACTATGGCTAAACTCCAGCCTGCAGAGTTCCTCCTGGCAACTTGACTCTGCTGCCCAGATAACACAGACATGCTGTTTTACTATATATACTGGCATTCAACATCGACAGTCAGGGCTCCTAAATACTGCCTTTGAATATAAGGCAGAACACCCTGCAGCTGTTCAAAGGAAAATGGCACTTAGCAGGGAGACAAGGGTGTGCTGGGGGGATAACTCACCAATATGGCAGATACATACAATGCACTGAAGTGAGACAGCAGGAACCAAAAAGTGTCCATTTCTCCATTAGGTGAGAAAGTACCGGCAAGAAGTTTATTGCATAAGATGAACGTGAGTAGAGGAACACAAAAAAGCAGCTGTGCTGAATGGTCAGAGTTTATTCTATTAAGGCCTGACCCATCAAAGAAACACAAATTTTAAAGAGCAACAAGTAACTTATTACTACCAGTTATTACTAACACAAAGTGGTCTGCAGGTTTCATTTTCCTTTGGCTTATCGGCAGTCACAAAGCCTTAAATGTAATGTCAAAAACAAGCTAGCAGCCTCAACGGACACACAGCAGGAAACTACAGGAAAACCCAAACCATCTGAGCTTGAAGTCTCAAACACAGATTTACTGACATTCCCTTCTGGAACTTCCCACTGTTACACAAATAAATTGCTCTGAAGTAGAGAAGCTGTGGGGGGTAACTGTCTCATCTCAAATCAGCCATGCTATTCCTGCATTTTGGAATTTATTCCTAAATTTCTGAAGTGAAGCCTATGCATTTGCAGATCTTGTGTTACCTCTCCAATGCCAAAATCAGCATCTAGAAGCACTGCTGCTCACTAGAAAGGTCTTAAATGAATGGAAACAGTAGTCATTTACTCAGGTGGTAGAAAAAAAAAGGTTATTTATGAAATAAAATTGATTTTTAATCCAGAGGAAAGACTCAAACCATTGCCTGCTAAGGTTAGAAAACCGCAGGGCTCTTCCTTCTTTTCATACCATACTAAGAAAATAAGTCTGCAGCAGGTCTCCTCTCTAAGCTCTGTTGAACTCTTTTTATTCATACCTTGAACCCTGTGCTATGAGGGAATGGAGTTCTCCCCAGGCACCACCGAATCGACCCATATAATTTTAAGATGAATTGATATGTACAGTAACATAAATCCATTCCTGGCACAAACAGACATGAACCAGCTAGGGGGATATTTCTTCCTGCTGCATTAAGATGGTGGATAGAAGGCTATCATGCTCATCTGCTGATTTTTTGTCTTAGATCAGACTGTGATCCTTCGAAAGAGGTGCATATATCTGTTTGAACCTGCCAGAATGGGAATCTGATCTTGGATACTGTACTTCAAGAATTCATTCCGTTTCCGCATCATACAGCACAAAAAAGTTAAGGTGGAAAAAAAAGGCTAAATGTGTGGAAATAAATCCAAACCAGAACAACAACCACAACAAAAAAAGCTTAGATTTCTATTTCTAAAATTCTTTTATCTTTAAGTATCTGTGTTATCATTAATAAGAGTCAGGAGACTTGGTTAAAGCTTTCCCTTCATATATTTAGCAATTTCCACATCATACAGCACAAAAAAGTTAAGGTGGAAAAAAAAGGCTAAATGTGTGGAAATAAATCCAAACCAGAACAACAACCACAACAAAAAAAGCTTAGATTTCTATTTCTAAAATTCTTTTATCTTTAAGTATCTGTGTTATCATTAATAAGAGTCAGGAGACTTGGTTAAAGCTTTCCCTTCATATATTTAGCATACAAATGCTCAGTATCATTACCAGTTCCACGTAGTCCTGATTATCACAATATTTCACCAAGGGTTTTTTAGGTTAGTTTTATAAAAACAACATGGAATCATAACATGCCAACAAAAGCAAATATTCATGGTTATTATAGCAAAAAAACAAGCTCAACCCTTCTAACTCCACATAACACATCTTTCATGTTTAAGTGGATCATAAAAACCTAATATATGTTTTATATTCTTGTAGCATAGTACTGCCATATCACTCAAGTACATACTTCCATTTTTTTATTACTTTGTATTATTGTCTGGGGCATCAATACAGAGATAAAAACATTTGCAAGTTGCTTTCACCAGCCAGGGTGTGAACACACCACTACAAGAAGTCAACTTACAAAAGCTCCACAGTTAGGAGTTTTGAATATCCTGTTTATAAAAGTCATCTAGCATGATCAAATGCTACAGCCAAAATATTGATTTATCCCTTGAGGAATTCAGCAAACAAAACAGCATTTTGAGAATTTTAACAAGTTGTTTTATCATCTCAAAAGATGTACCAGGCTTCACTGCCTCTTGCCTAATGATGAACTGGAATCATATAAACGGGCTGATCTGATTCTCTACAGTGATATTTCTTAAAGCTAAGTGAGGTCACCACCACTTTTGTAAGAAAAGTGGTAAAAACATGCTACAGCATACACAATTGTCTTACCTGGAGGTGAGGTGGGAGGTACAACTATCTTGACACAAAAATTGTAGTATAGACTAGGCATACCACAAAGATTTGCAAATCATTGACTGAGAGATGATTGACTTCTTATTCCCCATGAAGATAATAGGCAAAAAGACAGTTCTACTTTATAGCTGCCAACAATATTGCAGTATTCCACTAGAGTCCATAAAGATACTGCTCAGAGAAGGCATGAGTTGTTTATTTTCAACATACAAGAAATAGCCTGACAAGTAATGGAAAAAGAAGAAAACTGGAAATGCTGGCTTAATCATGCATTGGAGATCCTAATTTTATATATATATATATATATATTAGCAAGTGGAAGCACCTGATAAATGACATTGCTTATATACCACAGAACAGCTCTCCCCACAGTAAGTCTGCACTGTACTAAGACAAATAACTCTTGCCAGATGATGACTTCACACATCCTTAAGGAAATTAATGTAGCAGTGATGAAGTCAAGGACATTTGCTGTCAGTAAACCTCTTCTAGTTTAGAAGAGAACTGTGTATTTTGAGATCTGGTTGTGGCAAAAAAAACCACCAAACCCAAAACTTTCTGCTAAAACAACACCAAGACAACATAAATGATTCCCCATGTGAAATTTACTTCCTTTTTATTGACTATCTCCAAGATACACAGATAATATTGCTTGGCCTTCTGAGCTTTTTTGCACTACATTTACAGTAATTACTTTCATAATAGCAAATATCTGGGCACAACAAAAGCATCTGCATTTGACAGCTACATTGCTCTGGAACACCAATCCACCTGCTTCTTTGTGAGTCTTTATGTGTAGACTAGGAGGTCTTAAAAGTTTTCTGTTATGTCTCTCTAAAACTAGTTTGGAGACTCTGAAAGCAACAGAACAGTGACTTACAGTTTAGGAAGAGAAGGAATATTAGCAGCTATTTATTTAAGAGTTACAGCTCCTGTGCCATATGCAGAACTACTACAGGTATAGAAACGATGATTTAACAAAAACATTCACCATCACATGGGGAAGTGATTAGAAGTTGTTGTATGTTATGCCAGAAGAATGCATTGTTCTAACTTAACGTGGAGCCATCCAGAAGACAAAAAAACAAGCTGGCAAACAACAGGATATGTTTTGATAAGCAGTTTGGGGGCAATTATAAAGCAATAGAGTATCCATAAAATTGATATCCTATTTCCAGCCTCAGGCTAGGTATGGACCTTATTTTTTTTTTTTTTTCCCCCCAGTGTTGGGAGCTAACCAATTAGAGCTGAACGATGACCAGAGAGCAAAGTAGTGTCTGGAAGAGTGGGCAAGTCAGAAGGACAAAGTCAATTTTACATGAGCAAAACAGGAAGGAGGAAATATTACCCGCTGAAGATGAAGGACCATGTCAGCCATGCTCTGTGGTGGCTTCTGCAGGCTGCCAGACATACAATTTGTGCTTTTGGATATCCAGCTGTTCTTCCACATTCTTCTCCAACAGCTAGATCCAAAACATTCCAGTTCAACTCTCACTGTACTGAGTGCCTAGCTTTCATATCCCCCCTCCCTATGCACCATGCAGACCGCTGAAACGTCAGGTAAATGTGTAAGTTTAAACTCTCCAAGAAGGGGCAACTTCTAGACACGTTTGGGTCAGTCTTAACGGGGCTCATGCCAAAGGACATTGTGTGTTAGCTGAGCAATATTTTTCCAGTTGCTTCAACCACTAACCAGCTACGTGACATCCTGAATGATTGCTTCTTTAAAATATAGAATGAAAGAATTTAATATGAAAATAAAAAAACAGGCACAAAATCATCTTAATTACATACAGCAAGAAACCAATGAAACAGTATGAGATATCTATAATTTGGGCCAGCTGAGACCTTAATTTTTTATGCATTATTCTTTCTTTTGTTTAGGATATACATCCAGGTAATGCTTACGTTTTTTGCATTCTAGAGAGCCCTATGATCCCTTAATGCAGCCTTCGCCATCTTTTCTTGATACATGCCATCTAACTATGCTTCCAAAATGAGCGGTCATTAGGAAGGAAGCCCCCAGGCACCACATTACACAGTTGCCTGGTTCCTATCAATGTGAATTGGGAAAAAATAATCAACCACTTTTAAATGTAGCTTAAAAATCATGCAGTTGAACTTGCCTATACTATTTACATGAAGTATTCTGTAGTCATTCTGTGCAGTGGTAAAATTTGCTACATTTTTTCTATAAGGCAGTAAAAACGGGAGATACACAATAGCATCAGGTCTTTCTCCCTTCAAAGAGGTTTTACAAATCAGTAAAGCCCTCCTAGCATAAACTGCACTTTAGACCTCTAGAAAGTCTGAAACACTTTCAGATTTGGTACAAATCATGTGTATTCTGTTATTCTTCTTGCATTCCTCCCCTCACTGGATTCATGTTGTTCTTTTACTTCAGAAATGTTTTGGATTTTTTTTTTTGTGGTTTTTTATCATGGGGTTTTAGGGAGGGGGGACATGTGTGAGTTTGGTTGGTTGGGACTGGGGGGCAGGTGGTTAGTTGGTTTGTTATTAAATTTTTATTGTTTTGTCTTGCAACTCAGACACTCTTACTCCATTCCCTCACTCATCAGTTATTTGCTGGCTTGTTTAGACAAAGGCTCGAAACCAAGACAGGCTAGTCGTAGCAGCAGAGGCAAGAAGCCAGCCCCTACTCCTGCATCCCTGTGTACCTGTGAATGAGGCTCACTGCCAGCTGAGCTATGTACCACACTGCATGCCGAGAGCAAAGAAGGGTTCTTCCAAGAGCACACATTCTAGCAAGTTGTTGTGGTTTAACTCCAAATGGTAACTGGACCACAAAGCCGCTCGCTCACCCCTCCCTCACCAGTGCAGGGAGGAGGAGAATGAGAGAGAGAGAGTGTGTGTAAAAAACCCTTGTGGGTTGAGATAAAAACACTTTACCAGGACAACAAAGAAAAAGATATAAGTATATTCATCATCATCATCATAATAATATATAAGGATAATAGAATATTTGAAAATAACAATGCACAATTTCTCACCACCCGAGGACCGATACAGCCCGTCCCGAGCAGCAGGGAGGGAACAGGGATATTCCCCCACAGCCATCCGAACAAGCAGGCCCGAACAAAATAAATAAAAATAACAAGGGAACATGAACAGAAAACAAACTGAACAAGGAACCAGAGCCAGGGGGCAACGGCTGACCCTCACTTATACCAGCCATGCCGTCTA
>KL281913.1:33357-76688 GCA_000699545.1 Podiceps cristatus
TCCCAGGTGTTTGCACCTGCACAGCTTGGGAAACTGCAAGATGTCCTTGATCATTTTAGCAGCAACCAACAACAGCAGTGTACTAACACCATTTTCACGTACTAAATCTAAAACACCGGAGCTGCTGAAGACAAAACTAGCTCCATCCAGGCTGAAACCACAACATAAGCCTGTATCTAGGAGTAAGCACGAACCTGTGGTTTTCACTGTCAGTATTAATCATTTCTACCAGAAACAACCCATTCTGCTACTCTTTGCAAGGTCTTTCCACACATGAACATTGGCATTGATAGAAGCATAGGACATAATATTCTTTCCTGCTTTGGGGAAATCAGATTGCCAGACAGCACAAAGGGACCCACCCAGCAGCCCTCCAAGCTACTTTGCACACTACATTTTCTTTGTTTTGTCCTCCCCTGAAACATAAATTATCAGGAAGTGCTGGAGGAAAGATCCAGGACTTGATGGACCAGTTGGTTGATCTGACATGTCCAATACTCTGCTCCTCGCATAAACAACCAGTTTCTTCTTCCTCTTCCAGTTCTGTCTTATCTGTCTTTAGTGTTTGTAGTCCTCAATGGACTGCTGACCTTTGACTGTATGATATGACCTTTGACTGGATGACACAAGTTTTTACTATGCTTATTAGTTTCAAATAACAAAACACAATTTAGCAGCCACTGGAGTATTTCCTGTTTCAGTCATACCCATGTTCATATGCTGAATAGAGGTTGGCATCATTTTAAGAGCATCTCCATACTAATTTTCACTTTGTTCTCAAAGACGTGCACTGCGAGACTTAGCTCCTCACATACACAAAGTAACTAACCTCAAAAACGCAGGCAGTAGAGCTATTTAAATGGCAGCATGCAGCTTACAATGAAAAACACCTATGCTGATATAACACCATAGTTCTAAAATATCATAGAATCATAGAATTGTCAAGGTTGGAAAAGACCCTTAAGGTCATCGAGTCCAACCGTTAACCCATCACTGCCAAGTCCATCTATACCATGCCCTCAAGCATCTATCCGTTCTTTAAACACCTTTAGGGATGGAGATACAACCACTTCCCTGGGCAGCCTGTTCCAATGCCTGACCACCCTTTGGGTGAAGAAGTTTTTCCTAATATCTAACCTAAACCTCCCCTAAGATACTAAAGTATTCAAGCTCACATTTAGATAGCCTCAATCTCACTTGTGACCTTCCTTTGCTCTGGTTTAGACAACGTCCCACTCGGCCACTGGCCTACATCTCTGGAAGCTGCTCTCTCCATTGAGAAAGCAGGCTAAAGACAATGCTGCACGGATTTAAAACATCAGTTAAATACAGGTAATTCAGAATGGAAATTGTTCTTCTAGCAATGCAACAGGATATTCCGCTCTTTGGCTGAGAAACTCAGCTAGTATGTGATCACAAGAAAGCATTACAGCGGTTTTAATTCTTGCACAGAACAGACAAATTCATTGTTTTGAAAGGGCATGACAGTAAATAGCAAGGAATTCAATTTCTCTGTCTTGGATGGATGAAGGACTGAGTCAAACATAGAACAGTGGAAACGTCTGGCTCCAAGAAGTCTGTGCAGGTTCAAACCTGCTCTGAGGCAGCCAAACCATCCTTTCAGCTATACATTATTTTTTGTGATTTTCAACTGATGTTTTTCCCCAGCTGTGCTATTGCAGCAAGTTGTGTCATACATGAGCATCAAAAGAATGGTCAAAACATGAAGAATTTGTTTCTCTTTAACCAGGAAGTTTACTAAATATGAAATTATTTACGATACAGACAGATATCATCATAGCTGTCTCACACTCATTTCTCCACATGTAAAGTGACATAGGAGAAAGTACAGGGAGGAATGTGGGAGAACACACCATCAGCACAATACAGAAAGACAAATACTGGAAAAGCAAACAAGCACAAGGATTGGTTTTAAAAACAGAAAGACCATGAAGACAGAAAATGAAAAGAACACCCTGAGCCTCACGTTTTAGCTTCACAGTACACCAGCAGGAGAGCAACACACAAGTAGCACACCTGATTTAACAGGCTCCTTGTGTATAACTGATAACAACAGAGCTAGTGAGCAGATCATTCTGGACTGGATGTATCGCATCATGCAATGACTCTTACCTAAAGCTTTCCGGGTATTCAACAACAGCCATGTTGATGACATCCAATGCATGCTGATAGTGCTTCTGAGCTGAAAAGAGGAGGGCCAGTAGATGAAGTGAATTCATGTCATCTTTGCACAGTTGCAGTGCTTCTTGAAGATGTTCTATAGCATCAGAAATCTGGGAGGAAATGGGGTAGAAATAAAAAGAGAACACGTTTCTCCTTCAGTCCTACATTATATCCCAAAGGCAAGAATAAATACAGTCATTAGAAATTCTAAAGAAATCCTGCTTAGGCACCTTATGAGAAAGACTTCTATGACCTGAACACTTTGCCAAAATTAACAGACTGCACTGCTTGAAAAAACCCCCCATGTTCTAGAGAAAGGAGTCTGCAGCATTACTATTCACTGCTTATAAACAGGAGCAGCAGGTCTGATCCAGTCAGCTCCCTCTTTCTTTGCCATGATGCTTCTATACTATGAACAGATCCACTCAGAGGCCCAATTGTCAGCTCCATTTTCTAGAATGGGCAGCTGGTTCTTCACCTGGGTCAGAGCATTATACACCTCCGCTGCATTTTGTCTTCTGTGATGACTGTACAGGCTCTTCATGATTTGGATCAAGAAAACTTAAGTTCGAATGTTAAGATTCAAAGTGCTGTCAGAAAAAGAAGTATATTTGCAAGCAGCAATGTAAGGAGCAGTCCTGACACTCACAGCAGAAGCATGTCATTAGAATCAAGTTTCACTTGGCAGAAAACTTAACGTCTATAATGAATGTTAAGTATATCACATACTCTTTGTAATCCAATGCCCTATTTAGACTATCCATTCAAAAGGGAACTTTGGAGTAGATGCTACCAGTAAGTTTTATATAGAGGATTTTCTTTGAGATTCTCTGGTGTCTGAAATTACTGTTACTTAAATTATTCCAGATCTGTGTTTGGCCCTAGAAGCCTGCAGCAAACAAACCAGAAAAATGTATGAATTTATTTTCCTCATATATACCTTCCGTTTCCTTCCCTTAAGTTCCTTCTTTCCTACTACGAGAACTTCCCACCAAGGAAAGCTCTGCAGATGTTCTCCTCCTTTGGCATACCACCAGTGTCAAATTCCCACCGCCTCCACAGATCACTCATGAAAACAGGTAGTACATGACTAAGGTAAGCAAGAAGTACACTGCCTGCCGTTACAACAGAACTTGCTGATTATCTAGAACCCAGGTATACTTCTGGGAACGTTGTACATATTCTGTTCATGAGACAACTTCATCCTAATGTCCAAGTGACATTTCACTCTTACTGTGCATATGCAAGCCAAAGTACTTAACTACTCTATTACTGGTGACTCCATGCAAGCCTGGAGATCAGTGCAACTGCTCCACAGACACAACCCCAAACTGGCACCTGGCCCACAGCTTCAAAACTGCTGAATGTCCTGGCCTAGAATCAGGTTGGGATATACGACTGAGGGCTCAGCTTTAATGAATTACTGCTTGTCACTGGAGCTACTTTAACCACGTGTTATTATAGCCTACTGCAAAGGTAAACACATTGGCTTAAATCACCAATGTTCCTTCAGCAGCTTACCAGTGCATGTTTTCTTACAATGTAAAAACACTAGCTAGCAATAGCAAGACAACTTGAAACCAGGTCAACAGGCATGAGACTGTGGTGGGCCCAGCTCTGCCCATCCACAAAGCTCTTCAGTAGGTATACCAGAGCTATATAGATTTGATTTGCTAAAACAAAGCTGCTATCAAGACTCCTCTTGAACTCAAGACTAAAAACACCTCTTATTTTCTCTATTCCTCTGTCTCAGACCTGCACAAGTAGTCATAAAGAAATTCCAAGTTTGGGGAAAGATAAGTTCAGTAGAAGAAAAGGAAAATCTGTAAACCAAACAACTGGCAGGGGCTTTGGGCAACCTGTTCCAGATGACCCTGCTTTGAGCACAGACTGAACCAGGTGACCTCCAGAGGTCCTCTCCAAACTCAACTATTCTACGATTCTATTCAAAGACTTGGGAAGTTCATCCTAAATTGCTAGTATGAATCAGAGTAATACTGGCAACTATTGTCTTTACTGAGGGACCTCAAAACTGTAAGAATACTTGACCTTATTTGCATGTGAACATGCAAACTAAGTCGCTGAGACTTTGCTTTCTATGTGCAAATGTCCAAGGACCACGCAACTGCAAGTCCACGCCCCTAACAGAGGCCCGCTGTCAAAGCAGCTCTCTGACTCTGTGGCAACACACACCAAATAAAGCAGCACAGGAGGCAGTTGTGGTCGCTCCTGCAAACCTGGGCCTGCTGACCAGGCAGTCACGTACTGTTGAAACCGACATAGTCTAAAATAATTTTCCTCTGTTCTGTAGCCTAGGGCTTGCAACATTCACATCTCATTTCAGTGCTTCCTCCGGTACCATCAGAGTCACAGGCAATGGCTGGTTCTGGAAATTAATCACGCTTCCCTAACACCTGATTGTTTAACTTGAGCCCAAAAAAGACTCCTTAGTGCTGTAACACCATTAGTAGCCTACACAGTACTGCTGCATAATTAGAAACAGTGGACAAGACACAGGTAAGAAAATATACCTTTTAATAATATGAACAGACTCTATTTCTTTATGAGAAGCGTTATACAAAACAACATGCAACAGACCAGATGCATTGAAATACAAACTAAATTTCTAGAACAATAAAAGCAAGATATTTGGCAGCAGTCAACGCAAACTTCTTTTGAAAAGCAGAGATCATCAATCTATTGGCAGATGCCACAGCTTACTTATTTAAGTAACTGTAATATGAGAAAGATGGAAGCTGGCAACGCAGATGGCACCCTGAAACTTCAGGGCCGTACCAGAGGTAGGCTGCCAGTTTAAATTCCCTACAAGTGCTGTGCTTATTTCAGCTGGACTGCAAGTCCAAGTGGGGCCTGCAATTAGAAGATGCTACCCTTCTCTGATTCATCTTTCTGTTAATAAATAGAGCACACGTGTTCTGCATGGCATACAGGCATATTCAGATCACACTGATTAGGAAGCAAGGTACTGCAGTAAGACAGAAATAGCATCTTGCAGCACCACCGAAATAAGGCCACAATATGGATTGTTTAGGCTGCCTCGTATGATAGGATTTATTTCAATAATGTTATACAATTCCTTCAAAACAATGTTTGGATGTTACAATTGTAGGTATAAAAAGGAAAACAGTATGAGTGTTAAAAATAGTTCCCAACAGCAGAATGCACTTGCATATTTAGAATGGTAAATGAAATAAGATCTTGCATGAGGAGTTTTCAGGCCTTATAATTTCACAGTAGTTGTGAGTTACAGTTAATTAACCATTAAAACTACCCTCTCCATCTCTTTTTATAGCACAGGGATTATAGAAAGGAGAAAGCTTTATTGACTGGCAAGAGCTTCCATTGAAAACAGACTTGCTACTGTCCACCAGAACTTCAGGAAGGCAGGTGCAGATGTATCTGTGAATTAAGTTACCACTTACGTTACCCAGTTACCACTGGGAGAAACAGAGACCAGAACACTACCCACATCCAGCAGTCACTGAAAGAAGCACCTCTCAATACCTACTAAAACAAAGCTCCCCTCCTGGGGCAAAGAGAAGACAGCAGGCTCCCTTTCTCGAAACCAGAATAAAAACTGAGGCAAAAACAACTGAAATATTTTCTCTAGCGTCTTAACCAATGTTTATCTTATTTTTACCTCCAGACACTCTGGAAGACAGTAGGTGTTTTTTGGATATTGCTACTTGAAACTTCAGGTCTGTTGGCAGCCCACAGATGAAATTGATAAGTGAGACTTCTAATTCTCAGCTGCTGACCCCTGGCTGTCTTACCCTTCCTATTTTCATGCAAAGAAAGGTCAAATCAAATCAAGTATTAAAACGGTATGAAGCCCCCATATGTTGTTTTTACATATCCGATACTGATTTACATGGCATTCAAGGTCAAAACCACCACCCAAAATGAGAAGGGAGCCAGCACTTAAAATTATCAAGAGCACTGAATCTCTAGAGTCATTTCCATAGAAACTGGCCTGCTAAAAAACAAGGCGAGGCATTAAAATCAGTGAGCTTTAAAATGCTCATTCTGCCTTGGTTTTGCAGATCCAAATGCTGTTACCACAGAAACAGGAGAAGCAGCCGAACCAGCCGTTGGGAGTTACAAGTCTCATTTGTTGATCAGCTCGGCAGGCTGCCAGCCAGCCAGCCGCTGCAGGTGGAGATAACCACCACAGCAAACACTGACCTTGGCCTCATGGCACTTCAGTTTTGTGGGGAAACCAGATTGAGACCCTCCTTACAGAAGAAGAGTGTTCTACTCTGTATTGTGCTGAAAAATCCACCCTAAAGTGCTGTGGGGCTGACCTAGACCTTCCAGGAGTCACTGGAGTCCTCCCAGTGACTCCGGTGGTCTTTAAGACACATGGCCACACACACAAACACAAGCACAAAGCACATCATCATCATCTTTCACTTTGGTTGCTGTTGGTTTTCAACTGCCAACTCTGTGAAAACCTTTTATAACCACTCCTCATCACATCCTCATTGTGTGTCAGAGGGAAGCTTCTGCTTTTCCATCTCCCCTCGTCCTCAGCCAGTGCTGACAGAAACAAGTACCATTAGAAATATTTTACATAGTCTTCCAAGACAGATGAACTGCTCCAACTTTGCTTGGCTCTACTGGTCAGCTGCCTCTCTTGCTTTGTTCCATGAAAATGCTCTCCATGCAAGCTGATACCTAGATTTTTTCAGTGTTGGGTAAGGTTACCTCATTTACTGACCTTGGCTATAGAAACAAAAAGGCCTATTTGTTGAGAATAACATTCAGGTATTATGTTATAACCTACTGTATAGGAATGGCCCGATTTGTTGGTACTATAGCATCACCTGATGAAAGCCCTGTGACATTCAATAGTTAATTCAATCTATCAGAAAAGGGTATCATTTATCTTTCAGTTAATCAGAAAGAGAATGTATTAGATACTTTAAATAATTAAGGATATTAAAAATGCATTACTAAATGTTTATCATTAAGTAAACTGGCAAAAGAAGAGTAGGATATTTTACAGCAGGCTAAAAATAAAGTTGTCTCAGGTATCTCCTCTCTCTCCAAGCATGCATTAAAGATTTATAGATCATTAGATGGAGAAGAGCAGGAGCAGCATCACAGGGGGGGCTGACACTACATAACACACTTAGATCACACATCTACGGTAGCAGGGGTGACTGGCAGAACATCAAGGATGAAAATGCACAGGTGAGGTAGACAAAAGAGAAAGTGAACATGAGGACAAGAGACTGAATAGAAAGAACAGGAGGGAAGGGAAATGATGAAATGAGACATATGAAACACTGAAAGACAGGCTACAACTGGAGAAAAATAAAGGGTAATGAGTTAAAATGCTCATTAACATTAACAAATAACAGTAAAAACAACAAAGAACCAATAACCACAAAAATCTTGGTTTTATTTTTAAGGACAGCAGCTGAAAAGCTGTAATGCTTTTTACTCATGGCAAGAAGCAGAAGTGGCAGCAGATCAGACAGCCTCCCCAAGAGGCAAAAGCTGTGAAAGAAAGAAGGGTAGCTGGATATTTTTTAATGAAAGACCCTGAGCAAACTGCATCATAAAGCAGCCAGTAGCCAGATGAGAAAGTTAAATAAGCCATTTTAATTATCCTTTCTTATTGCAGGCTTCCTCACAACACACTGTTCTCATTATGAAAGGGTTACAAAAGTGACATTTTCAAGAGTGCTCTCTTGGAACAATTAGTTTAACCTAATGAATACACAGCTCCCCTAATTAGCTCAGGAAAGTAAGAAGGATCCAACTGTTTGACTCTGTAGTGTAGACTAAGGAGAGAAAACTGCAGCAAGCAGAAAGCCTGCCAAAGAAGGAAACGATGATGATGAAATTTCAAATCTAGCTAGAGAAGCATTTAAAAAATAGGAGCTGCTCCACAAAAGACTTTGGCTTTTAAGCACAAGGGACAGAGAAGTAAAGCACATCCCAATTATAAAAAGAAGGGACACAAAAATAAATCACAGCTGAAATGTTTTCTCCGAAAGGCAGTGCAGTGTGTTTCCTGATCAGCTTAATTTTTATGAGTTGACACCTGCAGCAGCATTCAAATGCCAACTAATCCCACTCGCTGCAGAGCTCCAGCACCCATCAACGCCTAGCACTGAACGTGCCCAAGTATGGAATAAACCAATCCCCACTGCAGAGAGCGTGCGACCTGGCGTGATACAGAACCAGGCAGTAACAAGAGAGCCTTTGGAGCGGCCTGCAGCAGGACACAGCATGATACCCAGGGAACAGGAATAAACACACCTCGCTCACCCCGCCCGGACAAAGTCGCTCCAAGTGGGAACAGTGCTGCTCAGGAGTTAGAGCTGAATGCCTGCCTAGGGAAAGTCATTCCATGTGCTATAGAATTACTATTTAAAAAATAATAATAAAAAAATATCTTATACAAACATATTCTGATTGATTGTCATCGACCACGATGTAAGAAGGAAGGCACTCTCTTCAGCAAGGCTGGGTCTTGTTCAATGGACTGTCCTTATCCCACCCTCTCAGGACTCAGGGGCTGTCAATTATTGCACATACCTGTCTGACAAGAGCCAGCTGCAGTGATAGGTAGAGGATGATTTGGTGATCTTCTGGGGCCAAGTCACGCGCTCTTTAAGGATGACCACACAATACAAAAAGAAAATACATCGTTAGATTGTACTTTGCAGAACTCCTCCTCCATGAGTTGCACACAAGCACAGAACAAAACCCAGTCCTCTCCTACAGAAAACTAGTCCAGTAATGGGGGAGCATGCTGAAACTAGCCAAAAAGAACATCAATGCTGGCCTGGCTAAGCCAGGCTCACACAAACATGGATGAGAAACACAACTGCCAGGATGTTATGCAACTTACAGGCTCCTTCATGAAATGTTAGTTAATATTTTGGAACTTGGATAACTGATATGGAGAAAGTAGTCTTAACTCATGACAAACCCATTAAAGCATTATTTTAAGTAATTTAGATGAGGGAGAGTTGTCTAACTTGTTCCTATATTGCCACTGTTCAAACAATAGGAGAGGGTTAGGTCAGCACTGAAAAAGTAATCATTGTTTCTGCTATTATTGTGGCTATGAGCATGTAGAGGACTAAAGATCAGGAGTCCATGATGCGAGCTGGTGTTCAAACACACAAAACATCCTCCACCCTTCAGCTTGTAGTCTAATTGTTGACAGTAGACTCCTAATTTGGAAAGGGAAGACACTGAGGGAGGAATGAGTATTTGATGGCAGGAGCTGAGCCTGGACAAAAACCAAGGCCCTTGCTTCTCAAGCTTGGACCTCTTAGATATTACCTTGTAGTCCACAGCAGGCAACAGTGTGCACTGCAGTGATCCCCTGGCTAGGGAAGGTGCAGTGTCTCCAGAACTAGATGTGGAGGCCCTTCACACAGGCTTGTGCAAGGCAGGGAACAGGGATGGACAACCAGGGCAAAACTGTCCCTCTCAGACTACTTGAAGCATGAAACTGCAGTCTGAGCTTGCTAGCCTGTGGAGAAGCCATTAAGCATGGCAATGTGAACACTGTGTTTTGGGGACCTAAGCTAGGAGTGATGAGGGGCACTGCCTTGTGCCACACTGGCAGCCCAGCCCAAGAACCGGTGGATTTTCCCCTCGCTGACCCACAGAGCTCACTCCTAACTCTAAGGCACAGGGAAGTCATTTCACATGGGAGAGATGGGGAAGAGGGAGGCCCCTCATAGCCAACCGACGTTCCTGACCTCCTTCTGGGCTGCATGCCAGCACACCAGGGAAGCCTGCACCTGCATCGCCCTGACCAAACCGAACACAATTAACATCCTTATGAAGGAGAAACCACGGGCTGACAGGCCTGGTGGTTAAAAACCCTGCCAAAACTATTCATTTGCTAATAACAAACACACACACACAAAACCCAAAGAATTACTTCAGGAAACAAACCCCACACCATTTTAATGGCAGCCACCTCTCAAAAGCTGTCTTGGCCTGTGAGCAAGAAGCTGTTGGAATTGTCTTTTACAATTAATGGCTCTAGAACTAATTAATTTAATATGGACTGAATGTTTCTTGTAACCTTGCAAGTCAAGGTAGCACTCAAAGTTTCTGAAGCAATGCCAAAGCCATCAGGGTGCAATTAGCATAGGCAAGTCACTAGTTTCCCCCCCATACTTTAAAAAAACCCCCTATCAAATCAAACAACAACAAACCACACCCCCACAACAAAAAGAAAACAAAACAACCCCAAAACCAAACAACAAGAAGACTCCACAAGATAGACCCCAGCTTTGCCCAAAACTGTTGGAGCAGGGTCAGCCGCCTCTTTAGCAAGCAGCTCCTGTGAAACCTTCAGTAGCCTCTCCAACAATAAGTAACAGGGAAGAGTTCACATGGGTGTAAGGGAGAAGAGAGTAATGGTGCTTTTGGAAAGAAACAAAGGGTTGTTACTGTTCAGTTTCCTCAAAAGGTATTAGAAAAATATTTGATCCAAGCTTCCAGCTGAAAAGGTCACTTACAAAGAAGGCAACAGGCCCAACTATGGCCTGAGAGATCATAAATGTACTTCAAAAACAGGTGGAAAAAAAAGGAAGAGGAAAAAAAAGAAAGAAGCAAACTCAGGCATTCATGAAGACACTAGAAATCAGCTCATTGTCACAACATCCCTGTTGGTTGAAGTTTAAGTACCTAATATTTGGCTAGAAGCTTGTCTGCTTCCTAGCTAGAGTTAAGATACCATGAAAACAAGCCATAGCCAGTGGGGAAGGTCCGAAGATAAAAATAAATGCAGTTTAAAAGCACTGAAGCACTGCAATTACATCAAAATTGGGCAGAAGTGGAAGTATTACATCGGTGTCCTGGAACTAGTGCAACTTAAAGTACACTCCTGACCTAAAAAGTGACTGAATAAATGGCTTTTTAAAATTTTATCTTTCAGATCTCCATAGGGTAAATATCCAGAGTTAACATCTGTAGCTGCAGCTTACTACATGTTCTTGCAACCACTGCAAAACCAGGGCAAGACAAACATGCTGGATGACTCCTCGGTCAGCATCAGAAAAACAGCTAAGGCCCAGGAACATGTTCAACCTGCTACATCTGTACTTGTGAGATACCAGAGATCTCAATTTTCCTTCACTTTTGTAATATATTTATGACGACATCAGACACAGGATTAGGTACTTCAGACCAAGACTTAGACCATATAAGCTTCCATTTAGTTACCATCCCAAGTCTTTAGGCACCTACATTTACAACGTTAAATGCCCAAACACCACCTAGTATATTTTGGGTGGTGTAACTTGGTTGTAACAGGGCCAGGAAGCTCACACCTCACCTCTCTACCACCACAAAACTGACAAAAAGGGGGTTTAACCCAAGCAGTTTTATTCGAGTTAACTGTAGTTGCAGAGGAGTTGTAATTCACAGAAAATTTCACGGCAGAGCCATCAGATCAGACTCCCCGACAAAACAGAGGGGTGAAGAAGCTGACTGCTTTGTACCGCTAGCTCTGTAGCCCCCCTTTCATACAACAGCTCGTGTAAACACTCATTAGGACAGCAATCATCCCCTCCCGGGTAAGTGCACTGATGCCAGGTCACCCCATAGCAGCCTACACCCTGGTGGTGAAGGTACTTTCCCACCATGAGGGAAACAGGAATTTAAGCCCGCTTCACGCAGGGATGGAGAGAAAGTTAACTTTCCACGTTTGCCTGCTGACATCACATGAGGAAACTGCATCTCCCAGCACTGTAGGACTCACTGCAGCTAATTTGGGGCTAAGGTTATTTCTGTTTAGAACAGGTACTTACCTTGGATATTCAACCAAATAATCACTGCATTTAGCCATCACAGGAATGGTTTTGACAGACTATTGCTGAAATCTACTGAACTGTTTTTAAACTTTCATGCAAGGAAGCCTTATGCAGAAGACAAAACCATTAAAAACAACAACTACTCTGAATTCATCCAAAGAAATACACAATGCAAGTATCTGCAAATGTCCTACTCACCTCTCCAAAGTCTGAAGTGCTTTCTTGTTTAATTCATCCTGAGTGCCCTTCAGAGTAGCTGTAGGACAAGATACAATGCCATTTAAGAGTAGAATTCAATGTTTCAGATTAAATAAGTAGTTACACATGCACAGAGTATTTCAAACTGGGAGCATAAGAAAATGTGAAAATCTGGTGGTGCACATGTTCATGGCTGGAAAACATGCCATTTCATTTTTAAAGAATAGCACAAAATCAGTATTTTAACCTGAATTCTTAATTTCTTTTTTATTAAAGACTCTCCCCATCTCTCTTGTCTGAAATGCCAAAGCATTTTTTATTTACATAAACCACTAAAGGGGTCTGGGAGGAGAAGGGGACATACGCTAACTGGATACTAAGAGCGTAACAGGCCCTTTGCCAGGTTGGCGTATATTGCTAAAAGCGGTACCTAGCAGCATATTCTGACTTAGATACAGACTGTCTCCACTATCATCTTCACGTAGGAGGGTGTTGCAGGTTGAACATGGAACACCAGAAGCCAAATTTACAGCACTATGACAAAACCCTTGACAACACACCACCTCCCTTGAGACCACAACAGACTTTTTTTTTAGGCTACTTCAAGTGTGGCATTAGCCACTAATTCCCTCCTTGGTGCCTCTAATTGCTTGACTAAAGAATCCTGCCTACTATGCTCACTTTTTCACGTGATAATTAATTTCTAGCCAAAACCATAAAAGGAGGAGAAGAATTATCAGGTTGTTCTTATGCCAAGGTATCATTAAGATATCATCATCAAGAGCAAGGGGAGCGGAGGAAGAGCTTAGAGAAGCACGGCTTTCTCAGATCCAAAATATCTGGAAAGTTAGCAATAATTTTCAGAAGCACATTGGCTGCCTTGTTCTGGTTCCTATTTTTCAGATTTTGCATAGCAGTTGTTTCTTGTTCTACCTATCCTGAATTTGAGAGCTACTGACCAACAGCGCAAAGAAGTGATGAGTAGTTAATCCATCAGCAAACATTCACCTATGAATATATTTGACTTCATACATCAAGTTAATGTAAGCTCCAGAACAGGAAGCTGATAAGCAGTATATAGTTACGTAACAAAACCAGATAAAATTCCAAGTATTCTAAAAAATTATTAAGAGGAAAGAGTTGTGTTCTTCTGCAAGATGCACAAAGGTAATCAGTTTCTTTGAATTCTGTAAGACGCTAGTGAGTGAAACTTTGAAAGTAATTTATTTTGCTGAAGTAGTTATAGTCATCAGACCTTTTTTATTCCTACACCTTCCAACAGCTCTTGAAAATACCACGTTCATTTGGGAGCAACAGCAATCTTCAGGATTCCCCAAATCATGAAGATCAAAAATTGTTTATGCAGAAAATCTACCCTAAATAGTAAAAGCTGAGCAAAAAAAAAATGCAGTTTAAAAGATAAATTCGAAGACATGGGCTTTCATGAAAAATGCAGCATTTATTAGAAGTAGCTGGAAATACTTCACTCTCAATAGCCTTAAACTGAATATTCAGGTCCACTGCCAAATACTGGAAAAATACTGGAAAAACTTGGAGAAAAAAAAGAATTAAGACTGATGTAAACATAAAAACACTTGAGGAAACAATGGAAAGAACTTGATCATAGCTATAAACATCCATGAGAAAAATATATTGGATTCTGTTCCTCATGGAAACTACAAGATTCCTTATGTAAGTTACAGAACAGTTCTGTAGATGCCACAGAATAAGGAAGACTGAAAGAAATTTTACTTGTCTCCCAAATAAACATCACATGGAAAAGCTAACAGAACTTTTAGGTTTAACCTGGTAAGACATCTGACTGATGTTCAGCTTGTAGGCAGAAAGGGCACAAAATACACCATGGAAATGAAGTGATTAGTCTACAGCTAGTCAGCTTTGCCTCTGCACTATGGAGAAACAACATGTGAGTCCCACCTCCCACAGTATGAACTACATCTTCAGCTAGAGCCAAGTTGGAAATGTGGTTGTCCATCTTTAGATTTGTGTCTGGCTTGGATAAAGATGCTGGAATTTGTGTTTGGCAATACTGAGGACTGATGCTCTAAGTTAACCATGCCATTTGTACAAAAGGGCCTTTACAACTAAAGGACATGAATTAGGAAAAAAAAAAAGGCAATAAAAAGTGATTTTGGGAGGGATGCATAAAAAGCAGCATGGCCAGCAGATTGAGGGAGGTGATCTCCCCCTCTACTCCGCTCTCATGAGACCCTGCCTGGAGCACTGCATCCAGCTCTGGGCCCCCCAGTAGAAGACAGATATGGACCTGTTGGAGCGGGTTCAGTGGAGGGCTGGAGCACCTCGGCTATGGAGGAAGGCTGAGAGAGTTGGAGTTGTTCAGCATGAAGAAGCGAAGGCTCCAGGGAGACCTTACTGTGACTTTTCAATATTTAAAGGGGACCTGTAAGAAAGATGAGAAAGTTTTTTTGGTTTTGTCTGGTTGGTTGGTTTCTGTGGGGGTTTTCTGTGGGGGTTTTTTTGTTGTTGTTTGGTTGGTTAAGAGGATTTTTGGTTTGGTTTTTTGGGTTTTTTTTTTGCTTTGCTTTGTGTTTGGTTTTTTTTGGGGGGGTGTTGTTGGGGTTTTTTTGGTTGTTTTTTGTTTTTTTTTTAATCAGGGCCCATAGTAATAGGACAAGGGCTAACAGTTTTAAAGCAAAAGAGGGTAGATTTAGTTTACATACAAGGAAGAAATTCTTTACTATGAGGGTAGCGAGACATTGGTACAGTTTGCCCAGAAGTTGTGGATGTCCTACCCCTGGAATTGTTCAAAGAAGCCATCGTCACTGCAACCTACTCGTATCACTGAAAAGCTTTCACATCAGACAAAGAAAGTCTTGCAGCAAGGAGACAGAATCAGGTGGGTCTAACTAAACTTCTAGAGTTCGTGTTCCATTCTCTGAGGTTAACAGCACTAATGAATTCTTCAGCCTCTACACAAATTTACCCACTGCCAACATGACTGCTACAGTTCTACCAACTAAAATGCAGTATGACTTACTAATTAGATTAAAATAAGCTGCTGTCATGGTTTAACCCCAAATGGTAACCAGACCACACAGCCACTTTTGCTCACACCCCCACCCCCCACTCCCCCCTTGCCCCGGTGGGGTGAGGAGGAGAATCCAAGAGAACTCAGGGGTTGAGATAAAAACACTTTACCAGGAAAAAAATAAGGTAACAAGAAGGGAACTGTTTATTCTAATTACAGGGTCTAAGGAGTCCTGTATTGTTACTGCAATTGAAAACAAACCAAGCAAGGAACAAGGAACCAGAGTGAGGGGCCAATAGCCAACCCTCCCTTACACTGGCCACGCTGTCTATGGCATGGAACACTCTCTGTGGCCAGTTTGGATCAACTATTCTGGCTGTGCCCTCCCAGGTGTTTGCACCTGCACATCAGCACCTGCAAAGCAGAGTCTGACCAGAGCGAGGCAGAGAGCACAAAGGAGTTTAAGTTTCTGAAACTTCAGCAGTTACTCTTGTAAGACACAGTACTTTTGCAAATGCCACCTTAGGAACCCAAGATTTAATTTTTAAAGGACTCTGGGTTTTTAAAAGAGCTTAAACCTTACCAAAAGTCAACAGGATCTTCAGCAACATTTTGGTACCTACATAGAAAGCTCTAAAGTCACGTTTGAAAACAGAGGAAGCCAAGTTCCATGTTAGTAAGCAGGTGCAGCACAGTAGGCGTGAATGCATGGAGTGAAACACTTAATGCCGAGGATCAGCATCAACACTACAAACACGGGGACAGGGGTCTAGTTCTAGTCTTGTCACAGACACTGAACACCCATTAGCAGCCGCAGCATAATCAGGTCTATTTATGCAGCACATTAGTTCTATGGGAAAGAATTCAGTTGCTGTTGTGCAAAACTGTTCCATTATGTGAATCACAACGTAAGAAGTGGGGATGACAGAGATGGACCTCAAAAATACATTTCTGATCCAAACTAAAATATCAATGCGCCTGCACCCTTTTGCACATATCAATGGGTTTCAAAACACAGTCCCCTGTGTTAAGACACCTAATACAGCAAGGTTTTAATACCTTTACAGTTTTAATACCTGGAATTATAATTAAAGATTGCATATGTGGACTATTATCTCCAGAAGCAAAAATGATGGGTTTGTTCACTAATAAGCAATGTCTAAATATATTTTTTTGTTTTTTAACATTAACCGGTGCTGTCAGTGTACTGATGATTTATAAAATCCAGAAGGACTGTTAGAAAAAGTTTCCAATTCAGTCCCTGATCTGTAGCCTTACACCAAAATCCTAAATGAAAACAAAAATATAGCACACACTCTCATCTCTGAAAGAGTGACGGTCTGTTAAATCTACAAAGACTTAACAAGACATGAGGTGCTGATGTTAGATAAGAGCAGCACTTGTATTTCACAATCCATTCTGAACCTGGTCTTTCCTCTTCAGCTTTTGTTAAATTCATCTCACCTTCCCGTCTTCAATGGATTCTACACCACACCTAAGGGAGGCAAAGTTGACAATACAGCTTATGTCAAAACTGGAACTACAAGAGGAAGAGAAAGGATTGCTGTTGACACTGCCCCATTGGGAACAGATCTGCAGAAAATTTAGCAACGCAATAGATGGACCTTCTGTATGAACAAGAGATTTGTGCTTCTAAGAGTGAGGCAAAAGTGGCAATGACTACCTCTGAGGACACATCTTTCAGCTACTTCAGAGAGACTTATTTCAAGAAACATGTAATTAGACAGTAAGAACAAGAAAGCTACACATACTTCTACCCAGCATGTTTCAGGAAATCTTATTTCATCCAGGAGTAAATCTAATAGTTGTAAAGTGACTTTTTATCAAATGCTCCCATAAATTGTTTGAATTGTCACTCAGTAGGGTTCTCTCTTCTGACTGCTTTTTAGCAAGTGCTTTTTGCAGGTCACAAAGGAAAGACTTTAATAGAACTCCTCAGTGCTTTTGTCACACGGGAGAAGCAGTATTTACTAAAAGGATATACTAAATAGGAAAGCCTAACCTTGGATGGAAGGCATCTTGGTATAATGCTTTAAGCGTTATAAGGCAATTGGTCAAATGTGTCTGAAGAAACAGTTACCATTGAAAATGCTAACTCACCAAAGTCAGCTCAAGTGGAAAGTTATGGAAAACATACATACACACAGATGTTCGTGTGTCTGCCTATGTCAGTATGAACTGGTACAAACAATGATAAACAAGATTGACAGTATGAAGCAGGATTCCATGAGGGAGTTGCTCTCTTCCTTTCAGCATGTTCTACTCTTGCTTCCTCACTGTCATGAGCTATTTTTTAACAATGCTAATGAAAAATACTTCGTTAGTGCAAATTTGACGCTTTCAAGTAAAATGTTGTTCCTTATTCATGATCATCATAAGTATGCTTTTGAAGGACTTAATACATTTTATTAAAATATAAACAGAAAGATGGAAATATACTCTTCAGATTTCCCTCAAATAACTGAGTGACTGGCCTTATTGACTTAAAGGCTAGAGATACAAGGAGAAGGCAGATATTCCACTGTTTCATAAATCAGATGCTAACCTGGAAAAAAATCCAAAGCAGTTGTTGTAAAGACTGTTTCTTTTACATTAAAAAGGGCACGTTACATCTGAACAAATCTCTTGAAAACTCAGAGAAGACTTCTCTTCTAGGAAAAAAGTTTCCAACTCACATTTTGCTGCACCAAAGTATTTTCAGAGCTTGAAACAGCATGTCTCTGCAACTCCATTCTTTAGAAACCACCTTCTTTCCATACTGAGGATAACAAATAAATTGTAGTGGGCTAACATAGAAAACCTTCTATCTCTGAAAATAGTCTCTGGGATCTTGTGTAGCTTTAGGGACAGTTTAAACAAAATCTAGGCAAAATGTCCTAAAACGCTAGGCTGTTAAGCAGAACACAGTGTTTAATAAACTTTTTCCTTTAAAAAAAAAAAAAAAATGAGAGAAAGTTCAGGCTAGGAAGGGCCTATGTTTCTTGACATGAACTTTCTAGGGGGAACTATTCTGAGGCTGAGAGATGGAGAACTGGAGAGCGCTACAGTGCCTGTTAGCCTCCATGCTGGAAAGCAGTTCTCGGAACAGCTGGTCAGGTGTGGTTGGCTGAAAATATGTACCAGCTTGCACTACCAAAGAGCACAAGCCACTTCCTCATACGCACGCCTTGCAGAATTCTGGTGTAACTTGAAAGGCCAGCATACTTTTCAGACTGATCTGCTGGAAGAAGGTGGTTCATTTCTACAGAACCCATCTGACAGAAAAGCCATTGCTTCTACGTGGGCAGGACTGTCAAATTGACAGGAGACACACTAGCCCAGGCATTATTCAAAGAAACTATGTTAGAAGGCCTTCTACTTATGTTAGCAGTCCTAAAATAAACAGACTGTTCCCACCTGTGAGCTTGATGAAGCTCAGAGCTAGAACTCTCCCAAACACTGTGACTTCAAGTCCTTCTGGCTACCCAGCACCATATCTGCAAGAGCCCATTGTCCAGTCATTCAAAACCCAAGCAAGCAGCATTAAAAAAAAATACATTCAGTGGTCTGTATCTAGTCAACATCCATACATACCAGTGAGGTAGGTATTTTTATCTCGTTTACTTCTAAGCAGAGAAAGAAACGACATCGCAGAGAGGCTGAATCTCTGTGGGGAATCAGTATCACACCAGGAACTTAAATCAGGCATTTCTGACTCCAGTTCTTGGATTGTATTTCTTTATGTGATTTATGAGTGGGTGACAAAAACATGAAAATAGATGGAAAGTTTTACTTTTTGTTGTGTAAACAAGTGAATGAAATGTATTACAAATACCCAAGTAAAGCACACTAAGTGTTGTTGGTTACAGTCAGGTAACCTTCTAAGTAATAATTTGCATTTCTTCCTTTACCTAAAAACATCACTTTTATTACCACAGACGACGGTTCTATGAGCAAGTGAACAGTCCCCATTTGTCTTACAATCTGATCGCTTTCCATGTCCAGTCAGCAGTAAAAGCAGAGTTTCTAATAAATTTTCATTGCTTGCACTGAAGACTGAACAGATGCTCCCTATACAAGATACTTGACAAACAGGGTAACTCACCATCAGTAGCCTGAAGACTGTATGTCAGTCCCAGTGCCAGGTAACCCTTTGCTAGGGACTCTCCAGCATCCTCACCCAGGTCTATCACCATTTTAGCAAAGTATTCTCCTTCTTCCAGCTGCAAAAGAGGTAGGTTAAGACTTACAGGCATTTTCTCTATACTTACTTCAAAAAGATTATCCCATTAAACTTACCTGTGAGTGATATGAGAGCCATTCATATGAGGGCTTTCAGTGACCACAGTAAGCGCTTACAGAAGGGAGGGCGTAGAAGGTCAGATTAGCAGACCTTGGTGCACATGAACCATTTTGAGAAAAGTTTTGGTTTTGTTTTAAGCATCCACCCCAAACTATTTCCAGATGTTTAAGGTTAATGAAGGACACTGTCTTATTTTTGTATTTCCCTTCAGGCATGCTTCAATCACGCAACCTTAAATACAAATGTTGGAAGAACTGACTACTTATATACTATCCTAGCAGTAAATTGAAATGTCTAACAAGTTTCTTCCTTCAAAGGAAGGCCATCTAGTTTTACTGTATGATGTTTTTAAACCTTAGCAAGTTTTACTTCTTTTTAAAACATTACAAGAGTAAAACAAGAAAGCACTTCACTGCAAGCTGAGTTCAGCTGCTCCTTGCAGTTCTGCTGCCACAAGAAGGAGGCAGCAATTTCAGGACAAAAATTTTTGATCTGTAACACCACACTATCTTAATAGCTTATGCTGCACTAGCCACATTTTGCATCTTTTGCAAAGACACGCTTTCCTTGGAAATGCATTTATATTACAGATTCTAATGGGAAGAGAAAGCAATCATGACCTCTCGGGATCAGCCTCCAAGATGCTGAAATATATAAGATGGTCTTTTCTACTATAGTACAGACTGCTCCCCCCAGCCTTCCTTTCCAGCTGACCACACAAACCTAAGTCTAATGCAAATATAAAGCTTTAGTATCTTTAAAAATCTGAGTTAATGAGAATTTTAAACAAAGAGTAGTTTGAGTATTTTATTGCAGAGTAAGTGTTCCTCATTTCTAATAATTAACATCACTCATCCATTATAAGTAGAAAAGACTAAGACTTGCAGACTGTACATATCTGGAAACACGTAGGTTAGAGAGGTACAGGCAAAAGCCTGTAATGCTTGAAAGACACAGAGCCCACAGGAAGGCATCATTTCTCTACAAGATAGTCTGCAGATACTGTCAACCATACTCAGAGTTATCCCTAATCAAGAACTAGACAGCATTACACTATCTGAAAAACCCTTCTTTTACAAAACTTTCATTACATGACAAATGACTTTCTGTGATGGGGTTGTTTAATTTTGAGGAAACACATTTCTGCTTGAAATCCAACTGGTTTAGACACAAGTACTGCAGATGTAACTGAAACACTCTCTCTTAATACTCGGCTTTGTCAGACTTTAGCACCTTATAGTTCCTTAACATCTAAAAGGAGTCACCTACAACAAACTGGAAACAAAATGTACCAGCAGACCAGAAACTTCCCTTCTACAGTGATCTGTTAATATACTACTTATGAAGAGGATATTATGAACTTGATATAGAATCACAGAATCATAGAATTGTCAAGGTTGGAAAAGACCCTTAAGATCATCGAGTCCAACCATTAACCCATCACTGCCAAGTCCATCTATACTATGACCTCAAGCACCGCATCTATATACTATCCTGTCAATGGGCCTCCTAGTTACATCACTTGAAGACATTCAGGTGACCACATTAACTAACAGCTAAATAAACAAAGGTGTTGATATTTATTACATGATATCAAACATAAGAAAAAAAATGTGGTTAATGCAAGCATAAAGAAACGCTGAATAGCGCGAGTGAAGAGGCAATCTCCACTGCTTGGGCCTTTTCCTCACTTGTACGGCTCCCTGAGGGCATATAATTCAAACTAGATGTAGAGCAATAATTCCCAAATTTCTGAAACCTCAGCTCAATCAGCCCAATGACCAACATGTATTTTATCATCAAACTCTTCCCTGAAAATACTATGAAAGCATTACAGTCTTGCTGATTGCCTAGTCAACTATGAATCTGGAAACTACTAACTGAAACAGGAATACCCCCTTGGGGCATATTTGGGGCTACCAACTAAATTGCAAGCACTGTCTTTAATGGCATAATCCAAACTCTACTAAAAACACTGGAAATAGTCCTACTGACTTCAGTGATGCTCAGATGAGACCCTTTAAGCTCTGATCACATCAGGAAGACCAAGGTTTGTTACAATACATTTCTTAATCCCGTCAGTAGCCCTACTGACTTCCCTGCCACATACTGAAGCATGTTCTGGACCAGAGCCTAGGTCAATGGAAGAAGAAAGTGTCCAACAACTTGCCACATGGGGAGCAGGAGCAAACAAACAAACTCAAAACCATCAAAAAAACCCACCAAAACACCACCAAAAAAACCTACAGCCAACACAAAAAACCCTTCCCATGAAATAATAACTGCATTCTTCAGCTCTCAGGAACTTTTATGTAAGACATGAAATTTCTGCAGCCAGAAAATTAATTATGCACCTCTTTTGCCACCATAAACACCTATATTCCCACTTTCTTGTTTCTGCTCTTCTCCCCACACACACCTTCATCCAAGAAGTCTCCATTAGATGAAGAAAAGAGCTATACAAGGAACTCTAATGACTAGCGAACAAGGGCAGGGGTGGGTATAGTACATGAAAAAAAGAGATTAAATGAAAGGTTTGGAGTTGAAATGGAGACATTTAAAATTGGAGAGATTTTGCTCCATTGTTTCTTTGAATGGTCACCTGATGGTGTTTCCAGTCTCTGACTGATTGCCTACGCTGCATAAATCAGCAGCACACCATTCAGCTTTCGTGCCTGCCAGTTATACAGGGCCACCTCTGAGTGTCAGATTAATCTATTGTATGAATAATTAAAACCACAACTTTTCAGAATGGCTAAAAGAACACTTCTAGCATAAACATTCTTGTAAACATTTATTCATACTAACACTAATGGTACTTTGACCAGCCACAAGGATTCTCATGAATGCAAACTTGGGTCAGCTGAAGGCAGCTCTGAAAATAAGTGGCCTTGCAAACTCCAGCACAGCTGGTTCTGTTTATGAGAGCATTTACTTTTCCTTCTTACAGCACTCAGCCACCTCCCCTGCCAGCCCTGCTGAGGCTGCCATCTGCCCCCTCTTCTCCTGCTCTTCAATCTTTCTGGGCAAGTGTGAAAAGCCAAATCTTTCACTCACATCACTCACTGTGAAGTTTCAACTCTCCAGTGCAACTTGCCCCTAACCTGCCTGCAGTCTGGGCAAAAACTCCCTCCCTGTACACCTCACCGAGTGGAGGACCAGTAGCCAGCCTGAGCTGTGACTGGCCAGTAAAACTGTGTTCATGGGGGTCCTTAAGCATATGAGGTGTCTCCACTCTGTGCTGTGGTGATGGGAAAGGGAGGGGAGAAGGCCTCCAAATGAAGCATCAACCCCTCTGAAATCCCACCAGATACAACTGTTCCCAGCTGCAGCTCCTACATGCTGCCACCTGACCTGACCTGAAGCACCAGCAGCTGCTCCCCTTTACTCCTCCTCCTCATGTTGTGCCGACATGTGAAGTCTCATCCTGTGGGACTCCCAGAAGTTGTGAGCTCAAGGTACACAGAAGTGAGCTAAGCAGCAGAAAGCTTACTGGGAGAATGAGCATGTCTGTTCCTACTGCACAGGCAGGGGCCAGCCTCAATATGAAGCGAACCTAAATGGTTCATTCCGTTCAGAGGAAGACTCCAACTTCAGGGTGACAAAACATTGCACTGGAAGAACAGGGAACATGGATCAGAACTTCTTGTGGCAACTTACAGGCCCTCGCTAGTAAGCTGTAAGCCAGAGGATGGCACATGTAACCCCACAGCAGGTACGGCACAGCATCACTTTGTGGTCAGGGAATAGAGAGTGTCCTGCTGTTACCTGGTCACTAGTAGTGCCAACAGCATCTCCCAACACCATGGAAAATAGACTTCTTGGGGCATCAGAGTGCTAGTAACAGCCTGAATTCAGTGCCTTAGAATCACTACTTGTTATTCTCTCAGATGCAAGCAAAAGCAAAGTCACAAAGACACACACATACGCCTCCAATTTGGCCCCAAATGTTCCTGTGTTCTTCTGCATACTTTGCACTGAATAGCTGGGGAGGCAGCACCGCAGGTTGCAGGGAGAGGTTCCCTGCCTCCAAAACCTGTGTGGAAAAAAGCTCAAAAAGCAGTTGTGGAGGAAAACAAACTAAAATAACTTTTTGTATTTTGAATTCAAGCTGTATAACCTGTCAGGAGGCACCTGGAAACACTAGCTAAGCAACTTCACCACCACACCAGAAACAAGCACACACCTGGCACCTGGAGAGCGACAGGCTGACAAACTGTGAGCTGACAGCGGTAAGACTGTAATCCTGGGGGGTTGGGTTTGGTTTTGTTTTGGTTTTTACCTTCCACCCCCTCCATCATTTTTGATGGAAAAAGAACAGTTGTTAGCTGCATAACCCTGAGGGATGTTTTCCCTGAAACAGAGAGTGGCTGTTCCAGCCACCCTTGTTATTTGACAGCAGGTTTTAGTGTGTGCTCGAGCCAAGCCCAGGGGCATACTGACAAGGGAGTGGGGAACAGCAGGTGCTGTCCCCTGGCCTCTTGCCACTCAGCTGGTTTTCAACTGCCACCCAGCTTGTTTTTAGAAAAGCTCAAGCCCTACCCCCCTGAATCAACACCCTCCAGGACTGCAAGTGGGAGCTGCAGTGCCCACCAGCATGGATTTAGAACAATTGAGGACAAGCAAATTGATGATGTACAGCAGCATAGAAACGGCACCTTACTACGCTGAAAAAGAAGAGTGCACAAGGGAGGAGGCAGGAAACATGTTAAGTGAGACTGGACCTAGGACAGCAGACAAGGTTAGTGAAACAGGGGAGTGTGGAAACCGGTGAAACTGAGTGATACCCAAGCATGTAAGAAACCCAAATCCTATGGAAAGGGCATCTACAAAAAATTACATGATATTAACTAGACGGCTTGACCTCCTCTTACTATTTTCGTTATACTGGGTTGTAGGTATAGAATCTAATTCAAAGAGGAGAAAAAAATTAAATATTGGGAAAAGACAATGAGAAGAGGAAAAATGCATAGGAAAGAAGTGGCCAATATGGCATAGTATAAGCGAAAGGTTTTGTCCTACAGCTGTTTGCAGCATACAAAGCTGAATCATGTTACGTATATCAGGAAGAAAAATCCTGTGCCTTCTATTGTTGCTCTAGTCAGGGTCTTCTCCATGTGTCACCAGTGCTAAGCCCATCAACTTACTCTGCATGTAAGCTCAACCCCCTGCACTTAGGAATACTCAGGCCTTTCCTCCACTGTAGCAAGAGTGGTTTGTTCACAAGGGAGTTGTATAAAAGGCAAAATTCTTGGTCACTTTTGATGTCTAAAACCCTTAGGATTGCCCCAATAACAATGACCGTGATGTAAGCAGGAGCGTCTTTTAAAAGATGGAAGAAATCTCTAGTAGCTCCTTACCATTCGCTGCTTTCTCAGTAGCCTCTCACCCTAGCGATGTCAGTCCTCTAGAGTGTCTGCTCAGCAGGCGGAATAACTCCGATAATGGGACTAGATTTGATCTTTCAATATTATTTATACTGCAGTAAGACCTAAGCATTTCCATACGACTCCAGGGCTCCTGGTACCTAGACTGGGTACAAGCACGTGCAGAGCATTTATTATCCGTAGTGACAGGGTCAACAACAGACAGAAGGAGAGAGAAGCACTCTCGGATTAAGTGGTCTGTGAAAGTAATGAATGATAAGCTGTTACCTCAGAAGTATGCAGCTCTAAATCTACATCCTGCCAAGCTCCACCCCTCCCGCCACCGCCACCCCCACCCCCCCATGATGTATTGACCTCACGGTATGTCTTACACACTTCTTATGACTGCATGCATGGTCTGGCCTGACCCCCCTCTCTCCTCCCTTTCCCTGACTGATGGCACGATCTCTGTCTTCCCAGCAACGTGCTGGAGCAGAGCACTTCACTGTGCACACCAGGATTGGGGAGTTAAAAGAAATGAGGGAAATGTCCGGGAGGCACAGCACCACCTTGTGCTGCGGCTTTTGACGTGGGGCGAATCCCTCCAAATCGGCTCATGCTAGCTGATAACACCGGCAGCGTTTGGTGCTATGCAAGTTTAGCACACCACCACTATTTCTGTTCTATCAGCTGCGGGGCAATGAAAACAGTAAGAGCATGCCTCATGTCTTTCTACTCTCTGTCAGACCAGAGTCCTAGAAGATTCAAGCTTATCCTAGGACTACAGTCTGTTCATCTGTATGCATTTTTACAAAGTTTTCAATCTGCCTCCACTGAAATCAATGGAATAAAAGGCACAAGGAAGTATCATAGTAACCCTAAATGCTTTTAAATAAGGCTCCTAACCTGGAGAAATTCAGTATTTAACACTTGCCTGTAGGCAGAAGTTCTGGTTTCAGTATTTTCACAACACCTGCCACAACAGTGTCCTGGAGAACCTAGATTAGTAGTGAAATTAAGAGTACTGTACTATTAAAATACTAAAAACAGCAACTCATGCTGCAACTCAAAGTCACTGCCAAAATAGGCAAGTGAGCATTCAGCTGAGACCATGCCAGGGCAGGCCGAGCGGAAGAGGAAACTGCAGCAAGCCTTTTAATAAGTAGAACTCTGAATTTATAGTGGACCAAGGCAGGACAACATATAATATGGCCATATTTCACTGTAAGCTACATCGACTTTCCTATGAAAATTTAAAACAATACTCTGAACTTCAACAGTCAAAAACTTCATAGTGCATTCCGGAAAGGTAAAAGACAGCTGGCTAAACACAAATGGGCTTTGTGTTCACTTGCTAGAATTATTCAAATGTGAGTTCAGCAAACTGTTGTGCTGAGACCCCAGCAAACTGGAAGGCTAGGCAGCCTGATGCCTCAAAAGTAACTCTGACCCCACTACAAAGACATTTAAAACACCTGAGTAATGGACTAGCTACAGTATAAAACTTCTAACTTTGCTGACAACTTTTGTAGCTCATGAGCTTTTTTTAAGTACAGGTCTAACCGCATCCTGACCAGACAAGTGTGGTTTCTATAGGTGCACTAGTTCTGGAGCTTTGCTGGTCCTCCAAGACAACTGGCATAAGCTTTAAAATTAATGAAGTATTGATTTACTGTTCACTCTGCCTGGTTTTTGGGGGGTTTTGGGGGGTTTTTTGTGAGAACCTGTCATTCTGAAAAAGGTAACCAAAACATTCCTTGTATCACTCAGTTGCTTACTGCAGGCCCGTTCGTGAAAGCTAGTGGTTGATGGGGCAGATCATCTGCTGATGTAAGCCAGCATGGCGCCAGTAATATGCCCGTGGAGTAGTGCCAACTTATATCAGCTAATAATCTGGTCATACTGTCACCACAGAAGCTGGGGGCGTTTAGTTCTTTTCCACATCAGGCTCTGTTACATATTGATTTGCATGGCACAGTAGGAATGCGTGCAAGTTATTACTTTGTTCTGCATTGAGAGATTATTTCATAGAGGTGATCGGAGCATCCTCAATGTCATAAGTCACTGTGGTACATTTCAAGTATTTTTTTGTTTTCCCTGGTTCTTAAAGCATGCTGAGACACCATGTACAAAGCCATCAAAACGAGTTAAGTGACCACTAGATTAATCAGGAAAGAAACTGTTCTGTGCTCCTCATGACATTCTGTAATTATCCAGCTGCATAAATGTTTTTGGGTTTGTTGGGTTGTTTTTTTTGGGGGTGGGGTTTTTTTTGTTGTTGTTATTGTTTTGGGGGGAGGGGTTGTTTTTGGTGGGTTTTTTGTTTGGTTTTAGGTTTTTTTGTTTGTTTTTTATTGCTGGTAACTGAAATAAGACTAAAGTACTGCTTGTCCACGGACTATAAACAAACTGAGAACAATACTGCACCAAAAGCACATAGTAGACAGATGCAGGACATACAAATTAGCTGTTTCATTTGGATAAATGACGATCTGATTTCACCCATTTCCTGCCTAGCCAGCAATCAAATACATAGATATGTCCCCTAATTGAGAAATTAATCATATATGTTCTGAAAAGCAAAATATATTTGAGTATTTGTAACTGTTAATATTTGTCCATTAGACTGTTCCCATGCCACGTCTATCCTCCTTTCTATTTATACTGGCATTGATCAGCTTGTTCACTTCCAGTTTAAATGATTCAATTCTGATTTGATTGCCATGTAATTTAAATGCAAATAATTACTGTAAGGGTGACATTTAGAAAAACAGCTCTGCTAAGCAGGAAGATCTTTATTAGGCACAGGAGTTTGCCAGTAATATCAGAAGCATCCCTTTGACTATGAAATGTGGGAACCTATCATTTTTGTTCTTTTAAAAGACACTCCGATTTTGCTCTGACTCCCCTTAAAGAAACCCTTCTAGACCATCGTCAAGTTTGGTATCAGGGTAGAGCATAGTCCACTGAGTAAAAGGAAGAGGGAAGAGGAATATTTTTAATTTGGTTTTAGTTCCTAAGGTTGCGCTATAGATAACTGCAGTAAAATTCCCTCTCGTGAAATTGTTTGTACTGCACCCCAGTTCTGATTGAAAAACACTGAAAAGTGTTTCACACAATGAAAAAGCAGTAGGTAAAGAAAAAAAAACAAAAACACCCCTACTTTGCAATAATCAAAACCAGCTCTTTTTTCCATTCTTTATCATATTTTTTAGGGTCTGACTGTTGCTTTATCAGCTCTGCCATGTATGAGAAATCGGGAGATACTGGATTGCCTGAGGACAGAGTTGTGACTGAATTACATTCTCACCTTCTTTTTAAGTGTCTTTATAGCAAGGTATTCTTTATATGCTAGTTGTGATAGCAGATCCAAAGAGATGTTGGGGAAAGCACCAATGAGAAGGACAAATCCCGACTCTACCCACTTCCTGGCATCTTCAATTTTGGCTCATAATTTCATATTCAATTCCTCATATATCACTGTCAGCAGACTTTAATGGCACCCTTTGAAATTTAGTTGTCAATAGTGAGAGCTGCATAAACATCAGGGTAGCACATGAAAGAAAAGGGATTCTATGCCATTGCTTTTCTCACAGTACAGAAATCCTGTCCTTTCACCTCAACACACATCAGTGATCCAGCATTTGGTAGAGTGCCTCCATTAAAACTTCATTGCTCCTGTTAAACATAAGAACATCCCAGGGATCTTGATTTTAGTGTGGAGTCGCACAAGATGCATTCACCGTATTTCAGTTTTGTCCAAATGCTAGTTATAGGAGAGGTCACAAGTTTAGCAAGTATCAGGAGACCACAGTCTTCTTGAAGTCACTATTTGTGTTTAGAAGTGGTCAGTCAAAGAACATCTGAATGAACCATTCTGCTGTTTCCCTTGCTGCCTTCTCTCAGGATCCTGAACTTCACCACCTTGTAATCATTGCAGTCAAGCTGCCCCCAAGCTTCACATTCCCAATCAGTTCTTCCTTGTCCGTAAGTATCAGGTCCAACAGAGCATCTTCCCCCATTGGCTTCATGGCTCCAGTGCCTTCCCCTTGTTGGATTTGCATTCACAGAGCAGGAAGGCAGAAGAGTAAAAGATTTATTTGCAATACAGAGATCCCAAGATCATCTCCTGTACTAAAAATCAGGCTCCTAGACAAAAATTGGCCTGACCCATCAGAGAAAGATTTTTCCTCACATTTAAAACAACTGTTCTGCTGGGGTTTAACTTTTTTTGCCTCCTGGTAATCACTGAATCAGCTGAATTGCCAGGGGAAGCTGTCAAGGTCCTGCAGTCCCCCACTATGGCTCCAAGATAATGCAGGAATCTAGCCCATGAAGCTCCTCTAGCTTCAGGGCCTACAGAGTAAAAGTTATCAATATACTTGCTGATGTTTTAGAGTAATGACAAGTTTGACCTTGCTTTGAAAACTTTGTCAGATACTAATAACAGCATTCAACACAGTTTTAATCCCTGGCTTTCATATTATTTTAACATCTCTGAAAATCATAAAAACTTATTTGATTTAAAAAAAAAAAAAAATCACTATGAATGTTACTTTGTATCACTGAATGACTTTCAGCCCTCAAAATGTAGATACTGAGCTAAGGGTACAAGAGAGTTAAGTTGTCCTATATAGAGAACAGTAGGTTGGGTAGCTCAGCAAGGATTCCCTCAAGGCTCTCAGACCTGAAAAAATTCTTCCTAGAAAAAGATACTTCCTAGTTTTTGATGACTCATTTAACCATTATAGTTTGAATAATATAGTTCATTCAAAAACATAACCAGATCTCCTTGCTGACAGTGGTGTAAACTGGTACAACTGAATTAAGTTTAGTTAAATACCAACTTTGACCAGATAGGGAGGTAGAGGATGGGGAAGTGGGGGGCAGGGGGAGACAACAGCAGCAAACCTAGCCCCTACAACGTTTCACCAAAATCTGGGCAGATTCTTCTGGTATTTTCTTTCATGCTTTCCTGTAGCTTTGTTTTACTTATATTAACAATTACAATCCTTCACTGACTGCAGGGACACCTCGTGGTGAGGACAGGTGAGAACAGCAGGCTGCCATTCAATTAATCAAACCAAGCAGCAAAAGACCGACAGATGTTTCTGCTCCTTGGGATAATCAGAATTTCACAGGCACAGATTTCCACTCCCACTCTGCTTCTGGAGCATACATTAACAAATCCGGAACCGAAAGCAGTGACACAGCAACTTCAAGAACAAAGGACTGAATCGTCCAGCAGACCTGAACTAACAGTCCCCCTTTTGTCTTCCAGAGGCTGCAAGAGTGGCCGTTCCAACTCCACACTCATTGAAGAAGCAGTCCCCAGCACGGCCGTTACGGCTTTCCCCCCTCCTCCTTTGTTTAATGTGCCAGCAAAACACATTTCAATGACTCACCGCAAAATTTCTTGCTGGGATTTTTTTTTTTTTTTTTTAAAGGCATGCGTGTGTGTATGATTTTTAACAGGGATTCCCTTTCTCCCCAGTGCAACTGCACTGTGGCACTGTCACTGCAGCACCTGACCCATTACATGAGAATTGCATCAGCTTGCTTACCCAGTGCAGTGACCCAATGCAGACCTTGGCAGCCAGAAGAGGAACAGTGGGATCTGTAGGTCGCAGCTTAGCACACTCTTTGAGCACTGACACAGCATATGCTGACTGGAGGAGGAGGGGGAGAGAGGAGGAGGAAATAAAAAAGGCTGATTAGACAATGCTGTTACAGAGTCCAAGCAAGATATTTCAGCGAGATGTACAAAGAAGTGCTACGAAGTACAGAACCACATGTCAGCAACAAGTTAGCAACTTCATTCCCACCTCCACACACGGAGACACATGTGTGCACACATGCGCACACAAACACACACTCTTCCCACGCTCAGAGGACATGTGCCAAAGAACCAGCCCCGGCTCTGCACTGTGCAACACAGTTTTTCTCAGCCATTAACACACTGGCCATTTCAACTCCGGTCTCACAATTCACAGAATTCTGCTACAGTTTTCCTTGCACACAACCATCTTCCAGTAAGCCAGAAAAGATCATAAAGAGCTTATACTCCATTACATTAACATTTTAGGCCAATTCTACTCAAAGAGAGGTTTGTGCAGCTAAAGTAATGTGCTCTGTGGATTGTTCTGTGTCTTCTCGAGTCCCAGAACATACAAGAATACAGCTGGGATCCCACCATGCGAAGGGTGGAGCAGGCAACTGCAGAGCGATACGCTTTCAGCGGGTAGTCCGAGTAGCATGTGTTAGAAAGAAAGCCCATAAAACTCTTGCTTTCTTTCTGGTGTTTGGTTACCATTAATGAATGATGTTTATTAAGATCAGCAGTTACATAGCCTGTTTGATTCAGTGTGTTCTACAAACATTGCTTTTTACAGCATGTATTCATGGCTGCCACATTTCAGAAGGTTTAAAGGGGAATGAGGAAAGCTCTGGTTTAAGAAGCCAGTGAGTAGGTCTGGTCAGTCGATGAGGAGGTGACAGAAGTTGCCTTGCCACAGTTTCCTATGCCACCCCACCTGGACAACTGTCTTTCACATTTCCAACGCTCCTCACTACTGACCCCTAATCCCCCTAAATTCTCTCATCCTTGAGCTCAAGGGGAAGTTTTCTTCTTGCAGAATTTCTCCTTACATGCCCCATTTCTCCCAAACTCATCCACATGGTCCCAAGACACACTCAGGCCTCTCTCACTTGGTTTTCCCTCTCAGAAGCACACTGAATAATCATGGAGTTTCCATATTACAGGAAAGCTGCAACAGAAGCTTGCAGAGTCAAACAAACAACTATTCCTACCAGGTCCTGGCCATTTCCTCCTGACCCCCTGGGGCTCTCCCCGGGCTGGGTCTGGTGTCTGCTCCAGCTGCCTGCAGCTGGCACCGCAGCTTCCCACTCCCACTGGCCACCAGCACTTCCCCCCCTCCCTCACACCACACCAAAGCGACTGCACCTCCCACCTCCTTTCTCCACAGAGCTGAAGGTCGACTTCTTGCTAGGGAATTCAAAAGCCCAGATAGGAATTTGCTTGGAAGGGAGCCTGGGAAAAGGGAAAAACAGAGGTACAGCAGCCCTGCCCATGCTAAGGCAAAGGTGGGTTTTGTAACCAAAGACGTGACCTCCGCAGCAGCGGAGAACAAACCCTCCTGCTTGAAAAGCTGGGGTACCTGCTGCGTGGTCTGAAGAGGAGCAGCGTGCCCCGTGTTCTCCAGCCTGCTCCTACCTATGTAGAGCATCAAGTATCATCAATAAAAGTAAGGAAATATTTGCTATTTTACAATTCCAAATGCACAATTTGCCTAAAGCCAGAAGGAAGCTTGTCTCAAAGCAAAGATGGGAATCAATAGACTTTGTCCTAGAGCTTAAACCATTACCTCACCCCTCTCAGAAACAAAGACTTGGGTAATTCAACCCTGAGGTACAGACAGAAACACGTCCCTGCACTCTGCTGTCAGGAGGCTGTGAGCATCCCCCAGAATGACCCTCCCTGACACCTATTTGTTCAGGACAAGTACTGTCTCGGGTTCTAATGGCATCTTGTTCCTCTCTCTCTCTCACAGAACGCTACCTGCACTGCAGGCAGCTGGTATTCCCAGTAGCACTGGTGGACATGTTGGAAATACAAGCATAACCCCATAAGGGTCCTAGCCTGGCACACCACCTTCCTGCCCCCCTACCTCTATTCCAGACCCACAGGTGCTTCCAGATTAGAGAAACCCGAAGAGCAGAACAGGACAAAGCACACCTTGCCGGTCAATGTGTCGGCAACTGAACCCCACCCCAACCCTTCCACCTCACCATGCAAAAGAGCTGAAAAGGCCAGGTATGTAAAAGAACATACGCTGTCCAGTGCCAGCGCTTTCAGAAACAGATACAAACCGAACCCAGTGGCAGCATCTTGGCTCCCCATCGGCAGCATGACTGCAGGGAAAGCAGGAGGCATCCGGGAGCCAGTGACAGCTGTCCCATGGGCCGGCACAGCCAGAGCTAGGACAAACCAGAGCAGCGAAAGGCCTGTCCTCATTTGGACGACAACTGCAGGACCTTCCAGAGTCTCCATGAGAACAGAAGTGATACAAGCCAGCTCCTCGCCAGTTCCTCTTGACCTCAGCTCTCTCCCTATCTGCAGCCTGTCCACTGAGTAAGGCTGGTCCTCGGGACAGGACAGGCCTGCAGCAGCCTCAAACGGCAGAGCGCTTCTCACGTCTGCCCCAAGTCTGCTCAGGAGGCAACAGCAGAAGAGTGACTGCTGAATACCGGCGAGGCAGAAAATGCCACCCTGTGCCTACACCCAAACACCTCACGAGTGGAGTCACTTTATCACATGCACTCAGGAGCTTCTGAACATTCGTTTACAGAGCGAGAGACACAGTTTCCACACTGCTTCTAAAACATCTACGAAGTTACGTCACTTTACAGAAGTTTATAAAATTTGCAATTAAATATATGGAGCAGAAGTGGTTTTAGATACAGGGTGGCATGAAGCCTTTTTCCCCAGCTGCATTTTAAAAATTCACGAGATCTATATAACTTCACCTTGAAAACTTTACTCAGCAGAAATTATATATAGATGATGAAAATGTTAGCCATGGAACGACAGTAGAAAGAACATCCCACTCCCACAGTGTCCTTACTTAGGGGAGACTGGCATGACATATCTATAAAACACCTTGATGCTATATTAATTACAGACATTAATAGGCAGGGAACAAATATCATCTACTCAGTATTGAATACTGATGCCATTTGTTTGTAAAAATATTTAATAAGAAACAGTGTTTGTGTAACATTGAAATAATCTGATAATTAAAATGTACATATTCTTTCACTTAGCGTGGGTGGACTAGGCAGCCAAGCGCATTGTTTATGAGATTCACTGCAAGGCAATAATAATTAGATTTATTGGTGAAGCATGTTTTGAGAAGAGCAGAGCTTGAACTCCAAGTGAGCGCAGGCTTCCTACTCAGAATTATGAGCTCCAGAGGGGCTCACATCAAAATTCAAGCCAGAGTTTAAGTTCTTTCAGTTTAGCTTGATAATCGCTGGATTATAATGACTGCACTGGAACCAATTCCCAAGGATTTCAGAAAGCTAGAGATTTGCCTCTGGGTCTCATTTGGCCTCTCTGGGAAAAACGCTTTTAAGTCCCCTCAAACACACACAAACCCGTTAAACAGACATGGTTTAAAGAAAAGGCAAGCTTGCCAACAGCTGCCTCATGGGGGTTTCAAGTTTGTGTATGGGAGGTCTAATGTAGGAGTTCTCAGCCTTGGGATCCTCATGAGGTTTAAGGACATTCATGACCATCCTCCCTTTGTTATGACCAACAAAGCACAGAGCTCAAATCAGGTTACAGAGTGAAAACACTGCTTTAATGGGAATGCCCAGCCATAAAAACAAAAACAAACCAAAAACAAACCACCCCCCCCAACCCAAAAACCAAATTAACAAATAAACCCCCCCACCCCCCCAAAAAAAAACCAAACCAAAAATAATGGTGAAGTGTGTAAGGGATTTAAGAACTTCAATTACCTGAGTTGTGCATCCCCATCCTTCACAAACCAACAACTTCGTGTTTTTTGCAATGGAGACTGGGAAGGACATGGCACTACTGTTCCATATTTAAATCCAGTATCTATAGGAAGCTGGTTGTCAGTCTTTTCCTCACCTAATTTCATCTATTCCATACAGTATTTTTCTTCTGCAGAGACCACAAACATGCTCCACAATAATTTATGAACAGAAAATGAGGCAAGGCAGTTTCTGGGAAGTAGCAAGCAATACTGACAAATGGCTGCTTTCGATACAGGCTTCTGAAAGACCTCTCTGTACCATATCCAATATGGGCTGGGGCAATTCTTGATGTGCAGCGAGAAATCACAAGGAAGCTATGGGAAGGATGGAAAGGACACTTTCCCCTAAGTACAGCAGCCATGGTTTTTCATCCTACAGGGGAGTAGAATGTAAAGAAAAACTTCTATCCAAATACAAAACACAACTCCCATTCCCCATTAACTAATTACATAATGAAGCATGCAAGCACGCTCCTCAAAGGTGCTTGCATATAAGCAGCACAGAATGAAGAATAGCCTACAGTTAATTCACCTTCTTACTTTTCCAAAAGGCTCAAGAGATCTTGCCATCAATTAAGGTAAATGCATGGATGCTGCCCAAATGCTGGTTTTCCTAGCTCCCTTCAACACATTGTTCATTCTTTCCTCTCCCAACACACCAAAGCAACAAAAGAAGGACATCAAAGATTCGTTTTGTCTTTAGAAGATAAAGAAACCATAAATGTAAGTCAAAGGAAAAATTTCTAGACAGTCAATCATGCCAGGTAGACTTGACGCATCATAAACAGGTGCTCTGCTCTTGCAAAGGTTCCAAAACCCTTCCTGCTTTTTTGCTTCCTTGCTAATACCTGTCAGCCAGAGGGAAAAATGTTGCTGTAGGTGGTGGTCTTGGTAGACAGGCTCATTCCCAATTCACCTGGTAGTTCAATACACAGATGAATCCCTGCAGCTAGCACTGCTGTATTTCTAGTATCATCCTGACTGCTTTTAAAAACTGCACGATCTCAAAGGGACTGTTGGGAAGGAATGGAAATCTTTCATCACTATGCAAGAATTAGTATTCCCTGTATCCTGAGATTCACAAGCCATTTAGCTATAAATGACCTTGAACACGGGAAGATGATACAGAGTGAGCCAGCAATTGCGAACTCTGGAATTGGTTGTTTTGATGTTTGTTTTCCAGCGAATTTCTACATTTCTGTGAATCCCTCAGCATGAACATTATTCTCCCCAAGACATTTAGTTCTCTCAACACAAAGACCAAATCTCCCCCTTTTCTTGTACACTGTGTTTAGCAAATTAGAGCACTAGAGTTATGCAGCTTCAAATATTCACTTTTAAAAGAATGTCTTAAATTGTAAGATATAAAACCATAAATTTGTCCTTGCTAACCTGACAAACACCCTACTTCACACTTTCTGTCAAGAAAAGGGAGTTAAGCCTGAAGGCAATTATATAGCCCACCTAGTTGTTCTGCTTGACAGTCAGAAATCTTTGGAAATTTCCATTTTTTTTATACTATCTACAGCACACAGGCACACCCCCTTCTAATCTTTCTTTTGCACCAAAGGAAACCAAACTATTGAATATCCCCTAGATGGCTGACCTTTGTAACAGGATCTTTAACCAATGAATGTTCAATATTTTAAATTTCATTCCCAGCAATGCTATTTAAGGAGCCATCCGAGGCCTCTGCCGCTCCCAAGGTTCCTGCCTGCAATACAAAGAGAAATGTACTTTTTTTTTTTTTTTAATGCCAGTTGCCTAGCAACCGGCCTAAGCTTTTGCAAGGAAACCAACAGAAGGAACAGCCTAAATCATAAAATTCGTCTGCTGTTCCTGCAGAATTATGTATCAAATATATTTATAACTTTCCTTCTAACCTTCTGGAAAGTTGTATGTTGGCAGTATAGGCATGGCTGAGTCAAACGTGAAGCTCCTCAAAGCTGTTAGAGACATCTGCGTTTGCTGCACTGTTTAAATAAGGGGAAGCATTCCCTTTTTTGGGTGCAACACAGATATGAGCAGCTCAGACATTAGCTTGTCATTATTTGGCTATGACCAGCAACTTGCAAAATGCTCCAAAATCAGAGCTCATGTCTGTGTAAGACTGGTTTCAAACCCCCAGAAACGCTGCCAGCGCAAGCCCTGGGCAGGGCTGCAGTATCTCCAACTGCTGAGCAGCCAAGGGGAGCACAGTGACACTGCAGGATTGGCTCTGAGAAGAGCTGGAGCCTACTCCCCCAGAAAAACAGCTGAGTGACAGATGCCAAGAAGGATGTAATTATTTCCCTTTGTATAACACCAGACATCTCCTGAAGCGTTATGTTATTAAGAAAACCATTCAGGTAGACAAGCATGACTCCTTCTTTGCCTTAAAGATGAACAAACAGAGGAAGGATAAGAGCAGAGAGGAGCATTCTGTGTAGTTAAAATCAGCTTTATCTGCCTGGTTTTGCAAGGTGTCATGCTTGGCACTTAAATCCCCCTACTGCCAGCCTATCTTATCTATATGGTAATGTTGACCATTGTCCCTAGGGTGTCCTCAGTACAGGCTACCAGGGGCTGGGGAGGCTCAACAACAGATGCCCTTGTTCCTGAACCCATGCAACTGGTGTCTTAAAGGCAAGTGCTGGGCTGACGGTGTCCTGTCAGCGCTGGCCAGCTGTGTGCCAGCACTCCAGGAACACATAACCACCAGCAGCAATCCCAGCACAAGGCCTGCTGAGCGTAGCCCATGCCTCCAGGTAACCGCTTCCAACTCCACTGGGCTCTCAGAGAGGCTCTTCCCGAGCATTTCCTTTACGCACATTTTGCTTCACTTCATTCCCTAAACGAGTACAAGGGGTAAGAGCAGCTCATCCTCTCCTAGCAGATGCTCCAGACTTCCCTCAGTTGGCCTCAGACTGTATCACTCCCTGGCCCTCAAGAAATACATATCCTAAAGCTTTAAATTCACTAACCAAGTTGTGTTGTGAGGTTTTTTTAGGGCAGAAACATTAAATATGAGCATGAAAATGGGTTTATGCGCTGTGTACACTAATAAACATCCACTGGACATGAAAGATCTGTGCAAGACTACTGTGAGTTGAACGGCTCAATTAGGGTACCCAGCCCTTTTAGGCTAAGTAGACTCAGTGTTCATGGAATAATTTCACAGTAATCCCTGAAGAATTCTCCCTCGCTACCCTCAGGAAAATGGCACATCATTGTCACTAAATACAAGTCTTGTCTCCTTGGTTGGTAGGTAGAAGACAGGCATCAATGTTGCCTCATGTTGTTCAAGGTGTGTATTTTATCAGTTTATCTTTCCCTTAAGCAGTATGACAGGCAAGAAATACACTCATGATGCAGATTGTGGTGGGCTGGCCCTGGCTGGAAGCCAGGTGCCCACCAAAGACACTCTGTCACTCTTCTCCTCAGCAGGATGGAGGGGAGAAATATAACAAAAGGCTCGTGGGTCAAGATACGGACAGGGAGACACTCAGCAATTACCATCACAGGCAAAACAGACCTGACTTGGGGAAAAATTAATTTATTACCAATCAAATCAGAGTAGGATAACAAGAAATAAAAACTAAACCTTAAAACGCCTTCTCCCGCTCGCCTCCCTTCTTCCTGGGCTCAACTTCACTCCCAAATTCTTCACCTCTTCCCCAGCATCAGCACAGGGGGACAGGGAATGGGGCTGCAGTCAATCCATCACACACTGTCTCTGCCGCTCCTTCTTCCTCAGGGGGAGGGCTCCTCACAATCTTCCCCTGCCCCAGCATGGGTCCCTCCCACGGGCACAGACCCTCAGGCACAGAAGTTCCAGCCCGGCCCCGCCATAGGGTCACAGCTCCTGCCCCAAACCTGCCCCAGCCTGGGCTCCTCTCCCCACGGGGCCACGGGTCCTGCCAGGAGCCTGCTCCAGCGTGGCTGCCCACGGGGTCACGGCCTCCTTGGTGTCTGCAGAGCTGTTGCTCTCAAATATTCTCACTCCTGTCTTTGCTGCTGTTTCCCCAGCAGTTTCCTCCCTTCTCCCTCCCAGCTTCTTAAATCTGTTATCCCCGAGGGGCTGCCACCATAGGCTTTGCCTCTCGGCCAGCGGCGGGTACATACACAGATCTAGAAGACTTTCTGAAGTACTGTCAATTTAAGCTAGAGCCCAATCCCATGATGTACTTCTGCATCCCTACTCCCAAAGAGCTCCAGTGACACTTCGTGACACCGAGTCCTGCGTGAGGCTGTTAGGTATGGAAGGGGACACAAGTCTGAACAAATGAACACGTATCTGATCCAACTGGTCCGAGGCCAGGGAAATGCTTGCAAGTGCATAGGAACCCTATTTCACATTCCTTGTGCTTGTTATGTATCATAGAATAGTTTGGGTTGGAAGGGACCCCCAGAGCCCATCTAGTCCAGCCCCCCTGCAGTGAGCAGGGACATCTGCAACTAGATCATGTTGCTCAGAGCCCCATCCAGCCTGACCTTGAATGTTTCCAGGGATGGGGCATCTGCCACCGCTCTGGGCAACCTGTACCAGTGTTTCACCACTGCCATTGTAAAATATTTCTTCCTTGTATCTTGTCTGAATCTGCCCTCTTTTAGCTTAAAAGCATGACCCCTTGTCCTATCCCAACAGGCCCTGCTAAAAAGTTTGTCCCCATCTTTCTTATATGACACTACAACAATTTTGCCTCCAGCTTCAGATGCATCAGTAGAGCTACCCTAGTCTGCAGGAGTGCTGCGTGCTGGTCATCTCCACAACCTCCAGTGCAAACTGTTTAGCTGAAAAACAGCAGAAGAGAAGAAGTCTGCTCCAAATAGCTGTCCCTCTCTTCACAACTGTGAAGACTAAAAAGTCTTCTCTACTCTGTAAATAAGAGTATGGTCCTTCCTTTCCCCATTCTGCTGTATACAGGTCACTTCTTCAAAATCTTGCAACAAGCAGATACAACCTACTGCACTCATTTTACTCTGGCAGCAGGACAGTGGCTCATCTCGTTGCCCGAGGACTCTGCCAGATGGCATCCGGCTATCACACCACTCGCCACTCTGACTCCAGTCTGTCTATGCATGGCAGCAGAGCCAGGGAGCTGCTATGCCCACTCAGCCTCTGGCTGTCGTATTACCACATCAGGAAGGTTATTACCAGCAGAAGCAACTTAAAGCAGCTGTGAAGATTTCAGCATTCAGTTTTCCAGCACCAGTTCTGAAAAAAAGGGGTGCTACATTAGACTGATTTAAACCTCTCTCTTACCTATGCAGAACCACACTTGGTGACACAGGACATCTCTCACTACTCTCTTTCTACAGCAGGCATGTCTCTTCCATTGTCTAGGCTTTCCTAGCATTTAATCTAAAATTGCCTACAAAAGTCTTCAGAATTTCACGGTGAATTTTAATAATTTAAATAAATATGCTCCTTTTGTTCAGAAAAATATACAGCTCAGTATACATGCATCCCCAAGAATGGGTTAACAAACAACCAGACTACACTATCTTTCTCATTATGCAAGTTGCTGAGAAGCACGGGAAAGTGAAATTGCTGTCACTCTGTTATTTCCACCACTTAAGTGGACAGAAGACAGACAGAAAGGTTATGCTTCTCTGAGCTTTTTTCAATCACTGTTTTACAAAGCCCTAAGGCCTCGTTTGCTCTGTAAGAACTCACTGATGTGCCTTTTTGTTAAGACACATGGTTTTCAAAATAATGTGTAAACTCACGCATACATACACTAAAGAGCCTAGGTGGCTGGTTTGACGTTCAGACTGATCACTTGTGAAAAATGACAGTCACTATTTGGCAATTTTTTGGCTGGCAGAGGAAGAAAACAGTTTAAAGTTCAACTCGATTGACTTAACCTGAAGAAGATGAATATTCAAAATAAAAGTAACACTGGTCAAATGCAGGGTAGAATAGAGGGCAAGACAGGACTTTACAGCACTTTTAAGAAGGTCAGAGTTTGCAAATTCTAAAAGCATGTTTAAGAAAAAGAGAGACCAAAGTTTCCAGCATTTACAGGTTGATAAAACTGTTCCTGTCATACCCAGGATTTATAAGCATGATTTGCTGTACTGCAGAACGAGTAACACTGCAGGATGTGAGATTTCATTACCAAGAAGCGAGATCAGGAATTGGCTGTGACTGAGACAGGTGAAAATAGATCTTTTACCTATAAAAGCTCAAGTGTACACTACATTCTGCAGTCTAGACAGATGACACTGTTTTCTCATCTGTTGTTTTTGCTACACTGGAGCGCTTACTTTTAAATGAACTCTGTCCTGCTATCAAGCTGTAAAGCAGTATAAAAATGTATGCCTCCCATTAGCAAGATGACGCATTGCAGAGTATATGACAGGAATCCTCAGGGAATACTTTGGGATTAGACGTGAAATACTGCACAGATGGGATTATTGGGTAAGGGAATTCCCTCTGTCCCATATAAGGCTCCGAACATTTAGAGCTTTTACATCAATAGGCAAGATCAGGCCATTTTATCTTGTAAATATTTAAAGTAGAGGCAAAAAGACACGACATACTTAAAAATCTGAAAAGATAGGGCAGTTATAGAGATACAGATAGTTTTGTTGCTCTTTTTTTCTCTCTTAAGTACCAAATATTCAGCAACTTGTAGGGAAGCTGAAGAAGTATACAAAAATAGAAGGAGTAGGAGAAGGAGAGAGTTCTCATGCAAATTGTTAAAAGCTAAAGATCAGACCCCATTTCTCTCCTCCATACTAACCTAAGCTTAAACCACAATTACTCTCCAGATACACTCACTCTCAACCATCAGCAGTAAAAATCTAGATGTGCTCTCTGGCAGATTACTAGTGCTACAGCATTGTTGAGAAACATGTTACACCACCTGTAAATCCCATAAACCTCCAAGACAATTCCTATGAGTGTTTATGAGAAGATAACTGTGTCTTTCCATCACAGCCTATCTAGTCACTGTTGTCCTCGGTATCAAGAGATCAGGTATCCAGAGGATTTGCAAAGGCACAGAGGGCAGAAACGTGCTAACTCCAGCTGAATGCCAAGGGGAGTTGGACCTGACTTGTAAACCCCCCACCTGACATAGATCAGTGCAAGGTATTAGCACCACAGCACCAAGCTCATTGTTTACGTATCCTACCAGTAGCTTTGGGTTTCCCTATACACAATTACATCTAGCCATCATTTTCATACTTAGAATTGGATTTTGAAATGCTTGTACTGAACTCCTATAGGAGTCTCTAGGAGTCTCCTATAGGTCTCACTAAACATTTCCCTTCAGCTCCCCGCTGATCTAATATGCTTTGTCAAAGTTTTGATGTCTCCTTTTGATTATAACAGACCTAGACGACTTACAAGATAACTGTGGAGTCCCAGAACAGAGTCAGAGTTTGCAAGGTCCCACCAAGTACAATCCTGGCACCTCACAGTGCAGTCACCGATGACCAGTATTTGCCTAGGGTGTTCCACAGATGCCCAGTGACGCAGGATCCACACGACCTCAACAGGCAATCTTTGTCCAGTGTATCACTATCCTTACTTTTTTTCCTCAATAGGAAACAGGAACTTTGGTTGCTGCAACTGGAAGTCCTAACATCTAGTCCTACCCACCATAGACAAGATTAACCCCTTCTTCTAAGAGCTCTTGAAGACTTGTTTCTCTCTTGAACTTTTTCCTACCCTTTCAGGTGAAAAAGCTCAATTCTTTCAATCTTTCCACAGTCCTGGTTACCATACCCTCAGCCATCCTTGATGCTCGTTATCAGGCTCCCTCTTGTTAGTCTGCCATTTTCTTGAAATATAACGCATAACAGACTTCAAAGATAACTTTGACAAATAGTACACTAATTTAAAAACAAACACAAAAAACCCCAAACAAAACCACCTTATGCTAAAACACATGCCCATGCAAACATTCACACATCCTTTCTTTTTCTACATCATCTTTTGCACCAAACACTTCAAAAACATTAACCCTTGCAAGCTCACTATGAAAAAGCATTATTATTTCCTTGATCAGATGGAGAAACCACAGCTTCAAGAGAGGTTAAGTCAACTACCCAAAGACAGAGTGAGCTGATGACAACTTTAGACATCAGAATCTCTTACACTAAGCACGTTTATGTTGGACCTGCAGAGAACAGACAGCTCTACAATGCTTTTCAACCCACAGCTATGCACAAAATCTGTTTTCTCCTTGATAATGAGAAGCAAACACTACACAGAAAGAACAGTACTCAATATCAAATGCACATACCTGATCACAAAGTGCAATCAGAGTCTAAAAGGAGAGCACTGCCCTTCCACGTAGCTGTCTCATGGCAAAAAATATGGACTGTGCACATTTAAGCAAGTAAGGTAGATACACTCAGCCAGAGGAAAACGTGCCCTTCCCAAGTCCTTTGGTCGAACCTTACCTTTCCACAAGCCACCATGGACAGGGCAAGCTGGTACCAGAGGTGAAATTCATCAAATGCAAACTTCATGGCTCTCTCCAAGCACTGAGAAATAAATGTTGGGAGAAATGTCAGACGCTTTTTTTTTTTTTTTTTAAAGTCTTTTGTTAATACTGCTGCTTGGCTCAGTAATCAAATCAGGGGAAACAATCTTTTGTGGCCCAGATTTTGTTTTTGTTTTTTGATTTTTCTTTTTATGATGATACCATTTTCCTCTTCTCAGTTAATGGGGCTTGCTAGCATACACCATCACTTCAAATGACAGCTACTTTGTTCAAGTGCCTACATATAAATTAGTTTAATGTCTCAAACAGTTCTGTGTTATCATGGTTTACCCCCAGCCAGTAACCAAACACCATGTAGCTGCTTGCTTATGCCCCCCACTCCCCAGTCAGGTGGGGAGGAGAATGGGAAAGAAAGGAAAAC
>JMFS01107622.1:0-25701 GCA_000699545.1 Podiceps cristatus
TTTTTTTTTTAGCTTCTTTTGCTTAAATTGTTAAGCTAGTGCTGTAAATTTTTATCCATTGATCTGCTGAACTTCAGAAAGATACCGGTTAAGTATAGTTTAAGTTCACAACACAAAATTTGTGTACACCAAATTAATAATTTGAAATAGTAATTGATTGGGAATGCTACTTAATGGCTTTTAAACTTTATTAGCCTGGGCAGAGGGCATTTGAAGTTCAAAGCAAATGTTGTGTTTTACTTAATAAACTTAGAAACACTATATGCTCCACTCCGTGGTACAAAATCATATTTCATTGGATTTATAATTATATCTGTATCCACACATTTTTTTTCCTTTCAAAACATCTTGAATATGTCAGATTTTGTAGATGAGTCTTCAATTCTTAAATCTGTTAATAACAGCTATTATCCACAGTTCTGTTGCATTTAAACACTAAGAAAGGATTTTCCGTTTTAAGCACCTCTATTTACTTTAGCTGTGGTAGGATCAAATAAGGACAAAGAGACAGTGTAGTGATTAGCCGGCTTGGTGAATGAATGCTGTGAATCACTTGGTGCAGGCAGTTATAGAGAGAGGAGTATTTTGGAAATTTCTGGACTGCAAACATTAATACTGAAGTGAGCCTTACATACTGAATCTAATAGGAATATATCATGTAATACATTGGTAATAAGATTTCTTTTTCCATCAGAATATGCCTTAATATGGGGATTTCCTCATTATCTAATAGTCTTCACTTGTGCAGCAGAGTGTGGAAGGGAAGGTTCTGATGCAGTAACAGCAAATTCCAGGGAAAGATGGAACCTTTTATTAAAAACAAAGAAATAAAAAACCCAAACAAAACATGCCCCCAAAACCCTAAACCAAACAAACCCCATAAAAACAGTGGATCAGTCAGTGCTGAAAGCTTACTTGATTGGCTCTGTTGATCACTGAATATTCTGGGTATTTAACCTCACCCTTGATGTCTTTTTTTTTTTTTTTTTTTTTTCCCCTCAGTAAAGTTGCAACAAAGGATGAAACTATTCTTCATTAACTGGAATATAAAGCGTTATATTAAAAAAACCTCACCAAATTACTAATTATTTTAATTATAATTTCTTGATAATTATATTATGTGTATATGGGGCTTGGGGGAACCAGAGACATAAAAATTAAGAAAAAAAAAAAGAATGTTACAGAGAAACCTCAAAACAAAAGGTACAGACATGTTATCTCTTCACTGAAGTACTGTGTAAATAAATTTAATTCCGTGTTTAATTTAGTAAACTGAAATGAGTGATATCTTTTGTACTTTTTTGTTCTAGGGATGCATTTTGTATTATGTTTATACACTATGTTTCATATTTCAGAAATACTTCTTTCTGTTTTCAGACCAACTTTAACACTGTTCTGGCAAGAGAGAAAATGAAAAAAGAAAACATAATTAATGATCTTAGTGACAAATTAAAAATGCTTACACAACAGCAAGAAAAAGATAAGGGTAAGCAAAGTTCTGAGAAGGTATTAGTCTTTTCTAATAGGACAATTCCTTTCACTACAAATTGTTTTTATCCTTAGTGCTGCTGTTGCTAAAAGAATTTTTATTTACTCATGTTATAGATTTGATTGAAACACTTTCTGAAGATCGAGCTCGCTTACTTGAAGAGAAGAAAAAGCTTGAAGAAGAAGTTAATAAACTGAGAAGTAGTAATTTTTCTCCATCGACGTACTCAGCAGCAGCTTCCGAAGCTTGTGGAGCCTGTGCAGCTGATATTCCAACTGATGCAGACAGATTGGTTTCTGACATTGCAGCTGAAGGGAGAATGGACTCCACCATGGAAACCAGTATGATGGCTGTGCAGTAAGTATGGGGCATTGTAACAGAAATACACAAAGCATGCTCTCCTTCTTTGAATGTGTGTTGTTGGGTGTTGTGAAGTACAAATTAGCATGTTTAATGCTCCTTCTGCCGTTGATGTTCTTGCTAAAAATATTCTTTTAAATGTATGCATACAATTGTGGTGTCAGTCACCAGAAATGTGCATTTTTGATGATTTACAAGTATGCAACCTAAACGTGAAACTTGCCCCCACAATTATGAGATGAAAAAACAGACCTAAATATATGAAATGTAAGTAAAACAGGAGAACAGTTGTAATAGTGAATGAGCTGGGTGGCTGCGTGTTATTGGCATATATTTAGAACGGTGGCTGGCTCTCATTTAAGAAAAAACAAATGGAAAAACTTTGATTGTTCCTATAGAATCCTAGAATGGTTTTGGTTGGAAGGGACCTTGAAGATCATCTAATGCCAACCCCCGCTGCCATGGATGGGCAGGGACACCTCCCACTAGACCAGGTTGCTCAGACCTCCCTCCAACCTGGCCTTGAACACTTCCAGGGATGGGGCATCCACAGCTTCTCTTTCCAGTGCCTCACCACCTCCATTACAAAGAATTTCTTCCTAATATTTAATCTAAATCTGCCCTCCTTTAGTTTAAAACCATTCCCCCCTGTCCTTTCACTACATGCCCTTGTAAATAGTCCCTCTCCATCCTTCCTGTGGGCCCCTTCAGGTACTGGAAGGCTGCTGTAAGGTCACCTTAGCGTAAACAGCCCCAGCTCTCTCAGCCTGTCTTCACAGCAGAGGTGCTCCAGCCCTTTGATCATTTTTGTGGCCTCCTCTGGACCCACTGCAACACATCCATGTCCTTTTTGTGTTGGGGCCCCCAGAGCAGACGCAGCACTGCAGGTGGGGTCTCACCAGAGCGGAGCAGAGGGACAGAATCCCCTCCCTCAGCCTGTTGGCCACGCTGCTGGGGATGCAGCCTGGGATACGGTTGGCCTTCTGGCCTGCGAGTGCACATTGCCAGCTGAAGTTCAGTTTCTGATCCACTTGCACCCCAAGTCCTTCTCCTCAGGGCTGCTCTCGAGCCATTCACCGCCCAGCCTGTACCTGTGCTGGGGATTGCCCCGACCTACATGCAGGACCTTGCACTTGGCCTTGTTGAACTTCATACGGCTCCCACAGCCCCACCTCTCAAGCCTGTCAAGGTCCCTCTGAATGACATCCCTTCCCTCCAGCGTGTCAACCACACCACCCAGCTTGGTGTCATCAGCAAACTTGCTGAGGGTGCACTCAGTCCCGCTGTCCATGTCACCAACAAAGATCCTAAACATGCACGTGTCTGCTGTAAGATAGCATAATGATGTTCCTTGATAAAGGGGGAGGGGCGCAAGTATGCTTGGTAGAAATTGGGCTGAATTCTCAGGATTCCAGACAAGTAAAGGTACTCAGGCTGATTGAATAGCCTTGATGGAGTGATGTTTTGTGTTATTGGAGAGAAGGACAAGTATTCAGTATCTCTTTGTTTGTGTAAGGTCTGAATCATCAGTACTGTCAGCTGTGATGTACTGCTGACATAGCAGAAGGCAACGATGGGACTGGGAAAAAACTTGTCAGTGACTTCAACCCTTACTTGAGGAAAACAGCTAGGGCAAGCAATTTACATACTTCAAACTAAACTTTTCACTTGAGATGGCTTCGTTTGTGTTTGGATCTGGTTGATAATCTGGATTTACAAGAGATTCAAATAACATTATGTTGATATCCCACACATATAACTGTTTATCCCCCTTCTTGTATGGAGGTTTATGTAGGCAGTGGCTAGTTTGCAGGTAGGTGTCTGAAGCTGTGCTTGAACGCTGAGGTGATTACAGCCATCAGAGGGAATTTAGGGAGGGTTTTTGCAGTCAGGGCCTTCACTATAGTCTCTGTTGTGGGTGCCTTACAACAGCAGTGCACTTTGTTACTGGCATATAATGCCTTGCCTACCAAGTTAAGAGTCTACATGTAAAGCTAGTAGGCTGTGATTCTGGTCTTTGTACATGACTATGATGTCCTCTGAACTTATATAATTCTGACAAAGGTACAAAGTTGTCTTGTTGGTTGTTTGTCAGGAATCCAGCCTACTGTAGATGTATTTTCTGTTTTTTCCAATACTGACTTCCATGAAAAGGTACATCAGGTTTGGAGCCTTGATTATTCTTACTTTAAATGTACAAAAAGTGATTTTGTAAAGATTCGTGAATAGTAAAGACTTGTCTGATGCTTTAAGAGAAGGGATTATGCTGATGCATGCAAAAATCCCATTTTTTTTCTTAATTTTTATAATTTTCTCTTAACAGATGTAGAACGTTAAGCTTAAAGATTCTGTACTAAAATGAGCACATTAAATTGCATGTACTTTCTGACTAGAATAATACAAAATGAATAACACAAGATATGTGTACATTAAAAGAGGACTCGTGACTAGAAGATACTCAGCTATTATCGTGCTTAGTGCAGTATGAGAATCCATTCAGAATAGATTACTGTGACGGAATTCAGGAAAAAAGGGTGAAGAAGTTTTGTTCAGGGCATTCCAATTGTTTTTAACTCCATCTAGAAACTGGGGAAAACTAGAAAAATTTTTAAAAACCTAAAATATGAGTATGTTTCTGCCATAGCAGCTTAAGTGAAATAGTTAACATTTAGTACTTTTTTTCTAATTCATGAGAACCTTTCTTCATGCTAACACTTTCTGCCTCCTTGTCATGGAAGATTGCATTTCTTTAACTCTCTGATACTAGGAATACACATTTTAAGACCCTTTCTTACTATGTCTGAGGTGTTTAAGGAAATTTAGATTTGAACTGGAAGGCACTTCTAAATACTAGCAGTCACATAGAATGTTTTCTTTTATGCTTTTACACCTGCAGTAGTTTTTTTAATAGACTTAATACATCAGTTGTGATAGCATTGTCTCCTCATATGACTGCAAGATTTCCTCTCTTCTAATCCTCCCATAGACTTTCTCATTTGTGAAGTTGATAAATATCACAGGCTGTGTCATGTTACTCTGAATAAACAGCGAGCTTGCTTCGTTCTAATTACCTCAGTGCAATGAGATGTTTTGGAAGACAGATCATGTAGTCTTAATTAAAATAAAACAAAAGCTCATATGCTCTTATTTTCCCTCTTATTTCTGAGGCTTCTTGAAATATCTGTCTGATTTATACTTCAGAACTGTACAGTGTAATGTATTCATTTGCATGGGAAAAAAGCTTAGAATCCCAGATAATTTTAATTATACCCCTATTGTGATTAGAGGTTTCGTTTTGCTCATTAAGAATGCTTACCTGGTTGGCTGCATCTTTGAATCACCCACATGATACAGCTTGCAATTTTTTCCCGTTGCTGTACAGAAAGTAGAAGAACTGACTGTAAACTCTTAGTTGCTACCCCTTTACCCAGAATCTTTGTGGAAGATCATTAAGCGATTGCAACCTATGCATTTTCTCACTTTGTGCCACTATCTTTTTGAACTATCTTGGGCTTCTGCTTACCTCTAGCAGAAGTAATGAACATGACTGGGAAACACACAAGTGGAATGAGATTTTGCCAGAGAAGCAAAAGCGGAGTTGTGAGATACATTTAACATTTGTTTTAATCAGTGCCCATCACAACTGACGCTGCCTAACCCGGAATAATATACACAGTGCACTAAATAACTCTCTGGAAGCAAGGATGAAAACAGTTGTTGCTTACCAGTCTAAACTTGCACTGATAATCAATAAACACTGAAATACCCTATGTTTAGAAGGAGAGCTGTTTCTTACAGTAATCATTCTAGTCCTGAACTCTCAAGGTGGGTTTACAAAGAAACTTGAAAAGTTAAGCCTGAGAACAAAAAATTTTGGTTCAATGTACTAAAAGTCAGGTAATAAATAGACAGAAATTATTACAGCTTTCTGTTGACTTCTTCCTATTACATGAGAGCTAAAGAACCTTTTAACTGAAATGAAGTAATGATTAGCATGGCTTAATTATAATCTGTTAGTTCTACTTGGCATTTTGCTTGGTTTTACAGCATGTTTTGGTAGACTGGATGAATGTACTATACATCCAAAAACTTGTCCACTTTCCTTCCCCAACCGAATCAGTTTGGACTACAAGCTATATTGTTTCTTCCCTATTAACCTACCTTTAAAAATATGTTTTAATTGTATTAGGAATTTTATTTTGTTCTTAAGAAATTTCTTATTAGGATGTTAGCGTTATCTTATCATGCCCCAGTGCTCAGTTTATCTCGCAGATAAATGGAGACAATTAGCAAGTTCACGTGAGTGTGTCTCTACCAGAGAGTCCCAGGGCACAGAGCCTTTAAACTACTAGGAAAATATGACATTGTAGAGCTGAACTGCTATATCGAGGGTTAACTGCCAAAGCATTTGGGGCTGTATCTTTCATCTTGATGTTTTGAAAATAATGCAACATATGCAGAAATGGCCCCATTCACTGGCTTGTTGCAACAAAGAAGCTCCTTGGGTCTGTGGGGGGGGTGGGGAAATCCCCCAAAACCTTGCAGAAATGTCTATTCTTAAGATATCTTTCTGTGCTATCAAATACATGGCTCACCACTGGGTGAAGATGGGAGGGGTGGGAAAGATAACTTTTAATCATGAAAAAACCCTCATTTTTAACCTATTTTCTTCTTTCTCTTATAGTGAAAATGTCCATATGTCTGAAGAAAAACAGAGGATAATGTTGCTAGAAAGAGTGAGTAGATTGTGAGGTTAAGCATTACAACGAAGTACTTATAAATATGTGTGAAGTTTTGTTGTGGTCAGTTACATACTCTCATGCGATATAGTATCTTCAAGGCTTATAAATATCATTTCAGGGAATGGTTTTTCATTGTACTTGTTTTAGATCAGTATAATTCATTAAGTAATTCAAAATAGGTATTAATACATTACACTTGGCCTAGCTTAAAGTTTGTTTATTCTGTTTTGTAGGCTTCAGTACGAATGAGTGAGGTGTAATATTTCTTCTCAGGAGTGACAGGTCATTGATCTAGGGAATTTCTATAGGAAAAAAAAAAAAAAAATTTGCAAATTAAGGCATTCAAAGCACCTGGACAGGAATTAAGAGTAATTTACCTGTTTCTCTTGGAAATGGATAATTTCTCCTCTTAGGCTGCTATTACTTAGATCACTTTAGTTTTACCTAAATGTTTTAAATGTTTTTACTGGATAAGGTGTATTAATTAGTTAATCAGAAAATTTTCTTTCAGACTTTGCAGTTGAAAGAAGAGGAAAATAAAAGATTAAATCAAAGATTGGTAAGTGTTTGTCTAATGCATGCTTTAAGTCTCATGAAAAAATAAGAAAAGCTTACAAATATTAAGTTTGTTAAAATCTAAAAATTTTTTTATTGACTACAAAAATGTTTTAAGTGTTAAGGCAAGTGGCAAATAGGTAAGCTGATAACCTTTCAGAGGTTACCTCAGCATCTCATAGAAAAGATTCACAGGACTGTAGAGGAAGAGGCTTCTTCCCAAAGAACAGAGACCATCCAGTCTTGGGGTAGGAGGAGTTAATTTCAGTGGTGCCATGGCTCAGTTGTTCAACAACAGTAGATTGCAGAACAGTTTATGAAAATGTAAATATACCTGCACAGATTGTTTTTTGGAAAACTGCACCTGTCATTTTTGTAAGGTGTGAAACTTTAATTCTGCCTGGCAACTTGGAAATACAAACAGCTGTCGTCTTAAACATTCAAATAATAGTTGATGTCTATGGAAGGAAAAAGAATATAGTGACAGTGTTTGCTTGATCCCTGTGCTATGAATCCTGGTTTTATATATCCTCAGTTTATCATTGCTAGCAGGTCTCAACTTTAAGTCTTAAAATAATTACTGTATGTATGGGAAACAGACACACCCTGTGGTAGTTTATTGGTTGGACTGGCCATGGAGATCTCTCTTTAAGTGACAGGTGATATCTAGGAGTTAGGTCAGAACTGATATCTGTGTAATTGCAAGTTTATATTTCATAGCGAAAGTGTTTAAGTGGCAGTAGGAGCTGCCATTTTTCTGTCTGGAATAGGATTGAAATTTACTATATATAATTTACGCCTGCCACATATTCAGGTACAAAACTGCAATTTTTTTAAACACTTTCCATTCCACATTAAAACTCATACATAACAACCCTGCTAGCTAGGACATAAGGAACGATTGCAAGACATCTAAAAGCCTATTTTATAAATGGATTTTTTTTTTATTCAGAACCTCAATGAAGTGCACAAAATGTATTTCAGAGTATTTTTTACAATAAAACTCAAAACAGACTGGACAGTCTTCTAATCTTCTCTGTAGATTTCCTGAATTAAACTCTTGATCTCTTACCATCTCAGAGTAAAATGAAATTGAAGAAAACATGGTGTTGTACAAAGACAAATATAAAATTCTTTTTGTTATGATTGATACCAAGCTGTGTAGGAGAAATTGGTAGCTCATTGGTGTCTAAAGGAATTTAAAATTGGTTTCTTAATGGGCATAGGAACATAATGTGTCTTCGATTTCTTACCTATGAATTGGTTATTTCATAGACAAAATAAATTATTGTCTCCATCCTTGTTTCTCACCCTCCCCGGCCCCCCCTCCTTCGGAATACACCACTAAAACAGAAATATACACCAACACTTAAGTATCAATATTTATTTTTATCAAGCTACTTCAGGTAAGAACCCAAAGGGGGTTCTGCCCAATTAAAAAAAAACCAAAACAAAACAAAAACCACATCTTTTCAGGTCAGTGGCTTTTGCAGCAAAACTTGTGGGTTACCTCTGCAAGCAATTAAAAAAAAAAAAAAAAAATTATATTAAAAAAAGGAGCTCCTTTTAATACCTGGAATATTATTACAGGTTTTTTTATATTTTATATGAATTATGGAGAAAGGGAACCTTTTTCATGCGTAAAGGCTGTTAGAACTCTACTCACCAAACATTCTTTCAGAGTTTTAATGGAAATATTCTTAACATTCTAATTTGTTCTGTTTTTCCTAAAGTTAGAAATTAATGAAAAGTGCAGAAATCAACCCAGTTTGTATTTTAACACTTATTGCAGTTTTAAAAAATAGTAAGAAAATCTTTGGTCTTAACAGTGAAGAGAACTCTCAAATGCTTTTGCAAACAATCTAAGCAAATTATACGCATTTAACAACTTGCGTGTTAGCTGCTACTTTTTCAAGAAAGAAGTACAATGTTAAGTCAAAGAAATGTAGTCTCAAAAAAAAAATCTGAAGTTGGATCTCATGAAGAAAGCTGAAAGTGTCATCAGCAGTTGAGAGCTTTTTGTGTTATACTGTATTCAATTTGGACTCATTCTTTGAAGACAAGAATATGAGCTGTGAATAGGCTTCAAGGTCATATTGAGACATTTATCTTAACCATATTGTTACCTGCTATGTACGTTTCATCATAACTTGCAAGTACTTAATAGCTTTTTTCTATTTTTATAGATGTCCCAAAGCATGTCTTCAGTATCCTCAAGACATTCTGAAAAAATAGCAATTAGAGAGTAAGTATGTGTTAATTTTTATGTAACAGATGGTTGTGCCTTCAGTAATAAGTATAAAGAATGTCACAAGTCTTTTATTCTTGCTCTGTGATGAAAAGATATGTATGTCATCTTGACCGTTTAGCCATCAGTTATTGAACCGTCCCAGTTGGGCATAAATCAATTTTTATGAAGCCTTTTTTAAATTTAAAAAAGACCTTTCTGAATTCTATACATCGGTGGCTTTCTTCAGTTCTCTGCCTTTCTTTACACGGTTCATAAGGATAACACCTCATGGGATTTCTAGTATTGTCCCATAGTTTTCTTTCTGATTCCTTTTTGTTTACCCATAACCTTCTTGAAATTATGCTAAGAAAAGGTAGAATGAATTCTGTTCACCCTGAGTATGCGTACTGCTCCATTATATTTCAAGAGAAGCTTTACCTTCCTGAAGCCTTCAAAATTTTTGGCTTACTGTAATGGAATCAGATGAATTTAACTCGAATATTTTGTTAGATGTTATCAATCTGTTAGCAGCTGCATGCAGAATTGTTGCTGAAAAAAAAAAGTATTAGTTCTTGCAAAACATGAAAACTACAGATGTCAGTCTGATATTGAGTAATATAAAAATGTTTTTGTAAAGAAAAATCAATGCAGACTATTCCTTTAATATTTTCTGAATTACACTCTGGAACACACAAATTGCATTTTTATTGTAACAAGGTCGGTATGTGCAGAATCAGCTTTTCCTGTGAGCATCTGAATATCCTGGCAACTCTCTTGGTAGTCTTTGGTGAGGAAAATGTTGTGAAAGAAGAATTCATCTGTGCAATAGAGATGTCTTTATCTAAGTCAGTCTGTCATCATAGTAAGTCTGGGCAGAAAAGCTTGGAGTATTGCTTATTTTTAATCTGAAAGTGCACTTGAAAGATGATGAGCTAAATTTCTCTCTAGATTTACCTATTTATCTTTGACTATATATCTGCAGTCACCTTTTACAGAGAAGGGTTTTCCCCTTTCTTTGCCACTTTCTCCCCTATGCCTAGAGTAGTAGTAATGTTTATTCTTAGAGCCCTCTCATGGTCCAATGCTTGATTTGTAGCTATTTTAGACTTCATTTTATTAATGGGTAAATAATTTAATTCCAACACACTTGCACTGCGGAACAGAAGCTGGAGACAGAAAAAGTTCTCTGAATTTTGTTACTGAAACTTGGCGTGAGAACTTGGTGGCTTATTGTGTTATCCTGGTGTCAGGATGCAGCAGATTTTTGGAACTTTTTATGTAAAGTCACCACAGTGTTTCTTTTGCTTTTAACCCTTTGATCAAAGATGAACGCTACATTCTATCTTCGTCCTGTGTGCTTAAAACTTTAAGACTGAATAGCTACATAAATACGTTGCTGTGTTTTTCTGTGTTGAAACTGACTTCATTTTAAAACATCAAAAGAGTGTGTGTAAACACTGGTACAGTGATCATTACCATAAATATTGGTGAATAAAAATAATACAAAATTGAAATGCTAGGTTTTTCTGTTTATCATTAAAGCAAAACTGTCAGTTCTTTTGAAAAAAAAAATGAGCTGATGGATGTAGAAGAACATTTCAAAAACACTTTAAAAGATAGTGTTTTGTTGACTTTGGAAAATATAAAATGTGTATGAGATTGCATAACAAGCAGAAATGTCTGTGCTGCTGTTCAACTAATTCTCTGTGAAATACATAGGAAAAAAAAGTAGTGTAATTAATGTAGTTTTCTGCTTCTATACTTTTTTTAGTTAAGTTCCTTGATATTTTTTTGTCTTCCCCCCCCCAGTTTTCAGGTTGGCGATTTGGTTCTCATTATCTTGGATGAAAGACATGACAACTATGTATTGTTTACTGTTAGTCCAACCTTGTATTTCTTGCACTCAGAATCTCTTGCTGCACTGGATCTGAAACCAGGTGAGTGTGGTAAGTGTCAGATTACTTCCAATTATTATCTCCTCCTACAAATAACACTCTTAACTTTCTAACACTTAAGTGATTTTATAAATATATATGTGAGAAATACGAGAAGCGTGTCATACAGATAGCTGTCAGATATCTATGTAGCTTTTGATATTTGTTTTGATGTTAGACATTTTTCAATTTCATTTGACATTTTAAGTCAAAAATGTATATAGGTGTTAATATCTTGGGAAAATATCTGCATCTTTAAGCTGTAAAAGAAGAGAGGGAAAATGCCAATTTTGTACACACACAGAGTATGTTAACATGTCTGTGGGGAAAACATTCCTGTCAGACTGCTTAGCTATTCAGTAGCATGAATAATAATGTATAATTGTGTAGGTCTCAGACCTACTTTTATGTAGACTTATGTTTTCAATGTCCTCTTTTTAATGAGGAAAGTAAATAAAAAACTCAAGGTAGCATTTCTGTCAAAACTGCATACTCTGTTTTATTTTTAATACCTGATTTTATGATGTTCTTTGAAGATTCTTTGGATAAAATTTGTTCTCTCTGTAGCTCATCTTCTGCAAAGTGACCGGAATTTATGAACCCAAATACATGTCTGAAATGGCAAAATGTAGACCACAGTATGTGGGGATTTGCAAGCAATGTTTTTGCTGATAAAGTTTTTTCACCCAATTTAAATGGTGTTTAGCAGGGCTCATAAGTTTTCAGAGAATAGTTTCTATGTGTTTCGCTTATGTTCAGCTTGGTGGCACATTTGCTTTTTTTGCCTCCCTTAATCTTCAGGCTATTTGTTGGCTGGTTTTGGCAGCTAGGTAAACTTATTTCAATTGAAGTATTACTCTTTTTTAAATGAGGAAAAATAACAAAGCTTTGCACTAAACTATGTGCTGCATGAAATGGATTCATATGAACGTCTTTAAACTACCACACGTAGCATTTTTTTGCCAACCCACCCATGCTCCCAACTTTGCAGAAATGTCTGAGAACATGCATCAAAAGGAAATTTTGTATTAATTCTAATTTGTCACTAAAAGTTTCTATGTTATTGCATGTCAGCAGCTGTCAACATATTTTCAATGAGCAGACTCATTGTAGATTTCAGTTATGATGAAAGATGATAGCTCTTAAATAATTGTGTAGTCTCCTGAAGACCACCAAGCTCTAACTGAATTCTGAGACTGCTGAAGGATCTGCACCATGTGTGTCTGTGAAACATACGGGAAGAACTCTTGCTTACAAATGTAATATATTCTGAACTATGCTATTAGTAGTGCATACATAACTATGTGAAATATGATTGATTTTCTTACTGTTGGTTTACATATATAAAGGTAAAAGCCATGGCAGTTTGTATATTACTCTGAGTACACAATTCACTGATCGTTTTTCAAATGAACTTGGCTTGCTCCATTCCTTACCACTTGCTAACCAGAGTTAGTCTCAAATTTGAGAACACTGCACATAAACACAAAGACTTACCATTTGTCTCTAGCTCAGTACTTCAGGAAACAGTGTCTTGATATTATTTCTTCATCAGAGAAGTGAGGAAAATGAAAAACAGGCCACTGGGGTATTATTTGTGATAGATTAAAATTGGTGTGTACCTAGGTACTGCAAATTATTGTTTTAAGGGCTGCCAAAATGTTGCATCTAAATCTGACTTTTTGTACCAGCATGTACGTATCAAGTTAATAATTCTGTGTAGATCCACCGACAGTATTAAGTGTCAGGGATCTAGGCTATCGGAGGTTGTCTCTGCTTAATTTAAGAGCACTTTGAATGCTATTACAACACTGAAATTGGTTGAGGATGGTATGGTTTCTTTGTCGTCCCTTATCTTCGGTATATGGAAGTTTTCATTTGCAAATATAAGGAAGAAAAACCTGCATCTTTCTCACTGTTCTTGTTAGATCAATGAAGTCTGTCAGCCAACCAAATTTAAAAACAAACAAACCAAAGCACAAACAACAAACCCAAGCAAAACCCAAACGCTGACACACAACACCAACAAAACAAAAAAACAAACCCAACTACTACTTGAGTTTTTTAGTAATTGAAATATTAGCGGGCCTGAATGCTCTGCAACTATGAATGCTTTGCACTGATTTGTAGGAGTGTGGAGTACACCAGAATCTGCTCCATTATCAGTAACCAGATTAATCCTGAAGGGTAAGATTAAAATTTCAAACTCTGGTTCTTGAGTGACTCATGTTCTAGTCACTAGATAAGTATCTCATAAATAATCATGCTTAGAGAAGCATTGTTTTTAGTGTTATACAGAGCATATGTGAGCTGTTCCTTCTGTGATGTTTTCTTCGTGTTGTGATTAGTGATCAAAAAGAGCAAAGCAAGTAAAATGGATACAATTTCTTGGGATACAAGAGAAATATGCGTTTCCTTACTGTTACAGAAATGGATACAATCTGAAAGTTTATTCCCACTGTTGCTCTTTTGGCCTGTCAGTTTATTATTGAGGTTTTTCATTTTTCTCCTTTCTGAACAGTATCAGGTACTCTCAAAAGACTGCAACCGAAACTAGCAGGCTTGTGAGGCTTTAAAACTATTATTATTTATGAGTAACTACTTTCCATCACTAATACTGAAAAATAGCCAGATGTTTCAGGAAGGGCAATAATAATAGTTGAGTACAGAAGACTTTCTAGCCTTTGAAATACTTCCAGAAATTCACTTTAAATCAGACCAAAAGGCTTGGTTGATGAGAATAAGTTTGAATCATTAAATGAATTTGGGGTTTGATTTGCTTTGTCTCCTCTATTGTTTTAAAACAAAATTTAAAATGAAAAATCAATTTTTTTGTTTGAAAACACCAGTGACCTATCCTGACATCTGAACTTATTTCATTTTTCTTAATTTATTTAAAAAGGGTTTTGAAGAATTTATGCTTTAAATGAAATCATTTTAGCAAATAATCTTTAACCATATTGAATGTAATATCCCGTTACGTGTAATTCATTATCTAAAATAATAAGTATATTGTCTCTTTAGCTTCAGGTGCATCTAGGAGACCTTGGGTGCTAGGAAAAGTGATGGAAAAGGAGTATTGTCAGGCAAAAAAGGTAAGGAAAAAGTAATGGAAAATCATCTAATAAAATTAATAGAGAAGAAAATCAGATTTAATGTTTGTAACAATTGTGAAAAATACTGTCTGCATAATAAGAGAGATGAAAATTGTTCTAGATTCTGCCATTCTTACTCTGATTTTAGTCAGTGAATAGCAAGAAAAGGGGGACTGGGAAAAAGAGTAAATCAGCAGTGGCTTGGGTAGCTGTGTCTATACTGCCTAGAACCTTGCAAGACTCCGAAGGGTCTCATAGATGCTGAGAGGTGGGAATCAGTTGCTGCTTAAAAATACAAAAATCAGAAGAATAATCCCACATTTCTAATATAATTTAATTTTTTTTTTTTTCCTGTAGGCACAAAACAGATTTAAAGTTCCTTTGGGTACAAAATTCTACAGAGTGAAAGCAGTACCATGGAACAAGAAAGTATAACACAACAAAATTTTAGTTCATTCTGTCTCCATTCTTTTTTGACTTGTCCTTCAGTGCTCGTTCATCGCTCCAAATACCAGGCCATCTTTTTATACTGAGGTCATGTGACAAGATACGTCATTGATGTACTGCTTTTACTTTTTAACAGGTCACATTTTAGAAACAAGAATTTCATCAAAAATTCTGGCCCTAACTGTTCCGATTTTTTTACCCAGATAACTTTAAGAGTGTGGACCAAATGAGTTCATTTTCTCAAAGGGCAACCACATGAAACATGGTTTGTTAATCATGTTAATTGCCTGTTAAATATACATTAGCTTGTATTTAGATGTTAAATGTTAGTTACCATTATTACCAGCATACGTCCTTTTGTGAAATCATTATCAAAGTACTTGCACTCTTTAACAGATTCTTTATATGTGTAAAATTCATCAACTATTTAAAGAGGAGTGTTCATTGCATGCAGATAATCATATAATTTTTCTTCAACATGAGTTTGCCTCAGTAGATGAATAAAAATAACTACTGCAACTTGTTTCATTACATGAAAATGCTCTTTAATGTTAAAAAAAAAAAAAAAAACCCTTGTAATTTGGTAGACTGATTTTGAAAATCAGTCACAGTTAGATCTGCAATCTTCAGAAGCACTTTCGATGGATTGATCACACAGATTCTGAAGGGAAGACACCTGTGCCATTTGTTCAAAGTGAAGCACTGTTCTTCCAACAAAACAGAAATCTTGTATTAATCTATTTAGAAAAATCATATTGATGAAATTGTATTTCATGGTTGAGTTTCAGGAAAAAACTCATTGTACATTAACCATACGAGAGTCATTTAAGTAACAAATTATTGTAATTGTAAAAGACATGTAGAATTTTAAAACAATAAAGATTTGAAACTGTATGTGTTTGAAGTATTTGTGTGCCTTTTAAATGCTATCTTTAATATTTATTTCATGTTAAGCTGTTGCAGCTTCTCTCTCATTTCTCCAGCAGTTTCATTACATAGAAATAGCTAAATTTTTCTACAGGAGGCGTTAATATTCAACAGGAATTCAGGAACTGCAAGAATTACTTTGTAATGATAAAAAATAACTAGGCAGAAATTTGATTTTGTCAGCATATTAAACAGTTAAATGAAAATTTTCAAAATATTTATAATACATTTTAGTTTTTTAATAACAATATATAAAGATGTACTCTAAATGTGTAACCCATGGAAAGCGAAATTCTGGATTCAACTATGAGCTTACGTATAAGACTTAATCCATAGAGTTATTCAACTGTGATTTATCTTCAGAAGCTGTGGAGTGGAGGAGGAAAACAGATAAAGAAATGATCAAAACAATCAGTGCATCTCCTCATATCATAGAATGGTTTGAGTTGAAAGGGACCTTAAAGATCATCTAATTCCAACCCCACCTAGTGGTAGGAGCACCTTCCACTAGACCAGGTTGATCAGAGCACTTCTAGGGATGGGGCATCCACAGTTTCTCTGGCCAACCTGTACAGACCCCTGAGGAACGCCACTCATCACTGGTCTCCACTTGGACATCGAGCCGTTGACTGCAGCTCTTTGAGTGCAAGCATCGAACCAGTTCCTTATCCACTGAGTCCATCCATCAAATCCATGCCTCTCCAGTTCAGACAAGGATGTTATGCAGGACAGCATCAAATGCTTTGCACAAGTCCAGGTAGATGACATCAGTTGCTCTTCCTTTATCCACCAACGCTGTAAACCCATCACAGTAGGCCACCAAATGTGTCAGGTGTGATATCCCCTTAGTGAAGCAATGTTGGCTGTCACCAATCACCTCCTTATTTTCCATGTGTCTTTGCACAGGTTCTGGGAATATCTGCTCCATGGTCCTGCCAGCCACAGAGGTGATACTAACTGGCCTGTAGTTCCCTGGGACTTCCTTTTTTTCCCTTTTTAAAAGTGGGGGGTTATCTTTCCCCTTTTCCAGTCAGTGAGAACTTCACTGGACTGCCATGACTTCTCAAATATGATGGATAGTGGCTTAATAACCACATCTGCCAGTTCCCTGAGAACCCACGGATGCATCTCATCGGGTCCCATGGACTTCAAATTCCTTAGATGATCTCTACCCTGATGTTCTATAGTGGGCAGTTCTTTATTCTCCCAGTCCCTGCCATTGCCGTCTGCGACTTGGATGGTGTGGCTAGAGCACTTGCTGGTGAAGGCTGAGGCAAAAAAGTCATTGAGTATCTCAGCCTTGTCTGTATCCCAGGTAGCCAGGTCTCCCATTTTCTTCTGGAGAGGACCCGTATTTCCCCTAGTCTTTCCTTTTATCACTGACATACCTATAGAAGCTTTTCTTGTTGCCCTTGACATCCCTGGCTAGATTTAATTCCATCAGGGCTTTACGTTTCCTAACCCAATCCCCAGCTGCTTGGGTAATTTCTCTGTATTCCTTCCAGGGTACTTCTCCTTGCTTCTGCCCTCTGTAGTCTTCCTTTTTGTGTATGAGTTTGTCCAGGAGCTCATTTTTTGTTCATGCAGGCCTCCTGGTGTTTTTGCCTGACTTCCTCTTTGTTGGGATGTGTCACTTGTGAGCTTGGAGGAGGACATCCTTGAATATTAACGAACTTTCTTGGAGCCTCCTTCTTTCTCCCATGGTATGCTACCAAGCAGATCCCTGAAGAGGCCGAAATCTGCTCTCCTGAAGTCCATTGTAGTGAGCTTGCTGTGCACCCTTGTCACTGCCCTGGGGATCTTGAACTCCACCATTTCATGGTCATTGCAGCCAAGGTGGCCCTTGGGCTTCACCTTCCCCACCAGCCTCTTCTTGTTGGTGAGAACAAGGTCCAGCATAGCACCTCTCCTTGTGGGTTCTTCTATCTATCACTTGGAGAGGAAGTTATCATCGATTCATTCCAGGAACCTCCTGGGTTGCTTATGCCCTCTAACAGATATTGGGGTTGTTCCCCATGAGGACCAGGGCTTGTGAACGTGAGGCTGCTCCTACCTGTCTATAGAGGGCCTCATCTGGCCAGGTGGCCTGTAGCAGACCCCCACTATAATGTCACCTGTCCCTGCCCTCCCTTTCATCCCGACCCATAAACTCTTGGTCAGTTCCTCATCCATCTCCAGGCGGAGCTCCATGCACTCCAGCTGGTCCCTGACAGAAGGCGACCGCCTTCTCCTCCTCTCCCTTCCCTGCCCTTCCTAAAGAGCCGTGTCCTTCCACCCCAACACTCCAGCTGTAGGAGCCATCCCAGCACATCTCTGTGATGCCAATGAGGTCACAGCCCTGCAAGCGTGCGCACATCTCTAACTTCTCTGGTTTGTTCCCCATGCTACCTGCGTTTGTGCAGAGGCATTTCAGCTGGGCCCCTGGTGAAGCTGACTACGTTGCAAATAGTATTTTTTCAGACTAACCAGTCCGTTTGAATAGGCAGAAACCTCTGTATATGCTTTATTTAAATTTTTGTTCCATAACAGTTTTAAGTTCAGATTTTTATGAAATGCATCGGCTTGTTATTGTATCACACCTATGATGAAATAAATTTAAGACAATTGATCTCTGAAAAACAGAATGTCATTTCATCATTGTGTTGTTATGCTGATGTACTAACTTTTTAAAATTACTTATCAAAAATTTCTTGTTTTTCAAGAATATTGCCACATTTAAGTACTGCTTAGTGTCAAATATGTAAATAAAAGATCTATAGAAGAGTTTTAAAGCAAAAAAAATAATCATGATGCAATACATTTTTTTCATCACTGATTTTTTGACCTTCAACTAAATGGGAATTCAGTTCTGCCTGCAGCTTGGTGCAGTGTTGTTCCTTTAGTCAACTGAGTCACAAGTGGTTTAAGAAGGTGCACATGTAGCACGATTCATTCCGTCTAATATGCCGAGTGTTTAGGAGCCTCGATACCTTTTACCCCAGTGACAAAACTTCCCCAGCCTCAGATAATCTCCCTACTGCTGTAAATGTTATTTGTCCTTCAGGGACTAATTGTCTCCCAGAAGCCACCAGGCTTAGCGAAGAGGCACAGAGTCCTTCCAGTTCTGGGAGAACAGTTACTCCTTGAGTAGCAGCAATGGATCCGTGTGGTAACGTGCAATCCAGCACTTCAACGTAAGACCCTACTCTTCTGTTACTGAATAGTCTACTTCAAAAATAAGCAAAAGGTCCCCCAGGAAAGGATGCGTTTTTTAAGTTCTTCCAAATTGGATAAAGCTGCAGATTTGATGATGACTAAGCGCTAAGTCCTGTGTGTCTTGCTACTGTGTGTGGATACCATACCATACCATGAAACTCGTTGCAGGCTCTGGGATGGTATCCTGAGCATGGAGGTGAGGTGAGTACAGAACTCCATGCTGAGAGTTAAATTTAAAAAAAACCCAAAACCCAAATTCATTCATCTTTATCTGTAAAAAATCTGTCAAAAGCTTTCTAGTCTCAGTATTATTCCCTGGATTAAAAATATATATATAAATTTAAGCTTATATGTGGACAGTAGCAGTGATGATTTATGATGCTATGAAAGTTGGCTTGATTTCTAGCTTAAGATTGACAAAGGCGTGACTGACGTTTATATAACTCAGAAACACATGAGGAGTATATGAAAGTGAACTTACGAAGCACCTAAATAAATTGATTAAAATAAAGTACTGTAATGCAAACTATGAGGGGATAAAAAGTCCTTCCCTGCTGATATCTGCCACTTAAAAGAATACCAGGATGTATCTGTTATTGTTACATGACATCATATTTTTAAAATATAAATAACCAGCAATGGCTTTGGTTTTTAGGAATATTTGTCATGTGTTTCATTTTATAATCTTTATGTATATTCAAAATGGAAATTCTGTCAAACAAACTCCTAACATATTCAGTAATGATTCTGAACAGTCATTGAAAAAAATGTAGTTTACATATTTTTTGTATGTCACAGCCTTACTAGTTCTTGAAACTATGCTTGTTATGCACCACCTATGTGTTCCATCTTGCTCCATAATAAAACTTTGTATATAGCTATATAATTTGGATAAGGAGCATGTTCAGAGGGGATGGGGGGAAACTGGAGGATAAATTAGATGATCTGAGATTTCTTTATTTCTTTTGTGCAGCTGCATGTTGGAAACTTACTTATTACTAGAAAAACCTCTTGTGCTACTGCTAGTATCTATTTATTCCATAAGTCTGGCTTTAGACAAAGGCAACTATATTTTTGAAGTGCAAATTTTAGAACACGAATGGTAGACAAAGTTGACTGAAAACAAATGTTGTCTTGCAGGCTTAACACAAAAAGGATGTGATAATGTAAAGGGGACCCTTTTTTCAGTGTTCCGGGAAGGCTGTAGCCATTTGAATACTCTGAGAAGCACATGGCTTTTTGCACCGCTCTGCAGTAGGTCTCAAGTCAGGAGCTTGTGCTGTTTAGGATTCAGCTGTGGTTCTTTTGAATCTTAAGACGGTCTACGAGTAGGACCAGTTTACAGTTAAGTGTACACTTTTCCCTAAATACAGTTGTCATTGCATATGTTGTATAGCAGGACTAGAAAGTCTGCCCTTTGCTCTGCAAAATTATTCTCTGCCTGCCTGCAGTGCAGGTTTTCTCCATGACCTAATACTGCATCCTTTCTTGTTTTGTGGAGTTTTAGCTAGAAGCCAGATTGACTGTAGACAGTTGTAGCAAAAACTGAATAGTACTTTGTAGTGCCTAATCGTTCCTGTAAATTTTTCATTAATAAATTGTAATGCAGGGAGTTATTTCTTAGTGCTAAATTGATAATTCTAGAAATGGAGCATTCACTGTACAAGAACTCTATTGCCTTTTCAAGCTACGTTTGCCTATTAAACTTCAATGAACTTTCTCAGTGCTGCATTTTAAGGTCACTGATGTCCTTAGATCACTTTACAAGCCATTCTGCAGTCCTAAAGCCCTGATGATAAATGATAAACAGTTACTTCCTTTAGCACTCACAGTATTAACACTCGCTCATATTAACAACATCCACATATAATACCAAGGAGCACGGGAAAGTCTAGTCCCCAGGCTCCAAATACTGGCTAAGGATTTAATTCAGTGTTGATGCACTCAAGCAGTGTCAGGCTCACAGAAGGGTTGAGGTTGGGAGGGACCTCCCAAGGTTGTCTTGTCCAACCCCCTGCTCAGGCTGAATTGCTGTGATTTTTTCACTAAATGTCTTGAGTTTACAACTAATTTGGCAAACATTCAATTTAGCCCTTTTTTTTGAAGCCTGGGTTGAAACTGATGGTATAATTGGAGCAATGTAAAAATTTTCCCATCAAAAAATTCATTATCTTGGTTAAATGCTAGCTTTTAACATGTTTTCACTATAAAATATTTTTTTGAATTTTAAATGCAAGAAATGTGATGGCTACCAAATTATAATTTCTATGGATACTCCCAGCAAACACACCAAATTTTTGTTCTGTATATTAATTCCATTTCATAGTTGTAATAGAATGTCTCATGTACCATGAATTTATGGTACGTCACTGCACTGCTGAATAGTTGCTCCATTTTTGTCTCAATTCTTTGAAATTGTGGGTGGCAGCCTTGCTTTTCTTTCCCTCATTTTTGTTTGTTGGACTTAAATTTGCCTTTTACCTATTTGTCTTGGAACTTTCTTAACAGGTGTTTTTCACCGTATATTTTACTTTCTAGGCAAAACCCACTGAGTAAGGAGCAGATTTTTCTACAGTGGGAGTATCATTGCTAGTATCTTACCAGACATGATCAAGAATTTGTACTTTTTGTGGAAGGGTATTAAAGCAGTCAGTTTTAAGTAACTTTTGCATCTGAGCCTGTATTAATTTAAGCGATTGGAACGTTAGCTTCGTGTCTAATGTAAAGGCAGTGATAATCAGGAGACTGCTGAGCTATGCCTCTCGCAGGGTGCTGGTCAGTGTTCATTGACTACTGTGTCTCTCGGGAATGGTGGGGTGTATTTTTAGTACAGTGGTTGAAACAGTAGAAAAAGCTTATGTTGAATACTGAACTTAGCAAAGAAGTTCCTGATAATGTTGTAGAAAAATGATCATTTTTTAATCTTCAGAAGAGAGCTTTATTTTATGTAACTATACACAAAAAAAAAAAAAAAAAAAAAAAAGTATTTAGTTTCAATTGAAACCAACTGCCAAAAATCAATGATCTGCCTTTAAAAAGGCTGTAAGCTGGAAATAACCTTTCTTTGTATATATTAAGCTATCTAGAATTGGACTGAAATAATCTTTCAGAGATTGTAACTTTAAAATATTTAATCAACAAAACAGCTAAGCAGTGAAATTCCCTCTTGTAATTTTAGACCTTGTAATACTTACCATATATATAATCCTTATGCTTGTAGCACTTTTGTAAGCACAAATAATTTGTCAGAGACACGATACGGGTCGTTTAATATGCTTCCATTGACCTTGTAACAATGCACTGTTGAGTTTGCAAAAAATTTCCAAATTAACAGTAAAGTGTAAGTACATATACAGTGTTGTGCTTGATTCGTGACTAGTCCAGAATACCAGATCTTTTGAACAGATGTATGATTGCACTGTGTGTATATACTGTGATGGCATATGCTTCAATTTTTGCAGTGATTAAGTTTTTACGCACTCAAAAATTAGGAAATGGTAGCTTAGGACTACTTGTCAGAGCTTGATTTCTATATGCACGAGGATGCACTTTTCAATTATCTAATTAGGTGCTCTTTTCCTGCTCTTCTTGTCTCTTCCACGTCTGTTCCCACTGTTCTACATTAAAGCCTTGCCTTGATCATATGATTACAATCTTGTCTTTTTTATGATGACGTTTCTGAGCAGAATGCTTGCTATGTGCCTCTTAGGTAAGGTAAGACATGAGAGTCTCTAACCTTCTCATTATCCAGTTATTTTTGGTACCTGAAAGCCAAGGTGACCAATCTGATACTTGCACTGCTGTTTCAGATTGTAGCAGTTTACATCTTCAAAATGTTGTGCTTTCTCAGTTTGTGCCCTCTCCATTACGTAAGCGAGAAACCGCTATTACCAAGTAAAATAATGTGTGCAAAGGCAGAATTAGGAATTACAGCCTTGCATCTGTGCCCTCTTTGACACTTCTGATTCTCCTCTTGGGTACCTCTGGAAAATGTACGTTGGTAGTTTGTTTGGCTCAGTTCTTATGAAGTAATCCGGTTTCTTGTAAAATACAAGGCACGCGCTTGTATTGCGTTATGTCTCAAATCACATACCCCTTTTAAAACTTATTTTTGAGGGAGAACTACTACAATAAAAAAAAACCCATTTTTTACAATCATTTATTAAAGAACTGTAACCTATTTTCAGCTGAGCTTTGTAGGTTTTGATTTCTCTCTACTGGGATCTTGTGCATTTTTCTGCTTTATATTAGACTTCCGTAACCTGTTTTTTTGTAAAAAAAAAGATAAGGAAGGAAAAATCAATCCCCGTACTTCTCCATCTGTGAAATTACTTCTTTCTTTCCTAATCTGCAAGTGTCATTTTGAACTTTCAGTCTTTCTGTGGCTATAGTTCCTTAGCAATCACCTTGAGAAATTTTGTTAAAGTTATGACCACAGTACTGCACAGGAAACTTAGGCTGAGCCATGATTCTTATATGGTGCCTTTTGACTGTCTATGATAATCTTTCTTTTGGGAGTCACTTTGCTATCTAACTTCTAGGCCATTGACTAAACAGCTTTCTCCAAGGGGTCCCAAAGTTTGTTTTTTCCTTAATTAACAGAATTAAGCATCAAAACTGCAACACTTGCTATGCAATGGAACAGCTGTTTAGTAGCCATCAGCAGCAGCAGTCCCTCTCTTACCTACAAAGTGTTCTTAGAACCAGCTATTAAAATAGATGCATTAAGAAACCGTGTGAAAAGAGGTTAAAATTATATTATATTCTATATCCATTAAACAAAGTGTTTGTATTTTAAACTTTTCTATCAACTTACTTTTGTAATGTTGTGCTCCTTTACCTGTCAGACGATTTATCAACTTATTTATCAGTTTTGTGTTTCTCAGGCAACTGAAATCAATACATCTCTTTTGCACCTTTTTTTTTTTAAAAAAACCAGGCTACATAGCAGTTTATTCTGTAGAAACATCTTCAGGTGTCACTGAATCTCAGCCTAGTTTAGGTAATTCAGTTGTAATTTCACTGGCAATCAAATTTTGATGCAAAAATCAACATTTTAAAGATAGTATTGTCTGTATGGTAATTCTAAAAAAGAAAGCATCTCTCCTTGCTCCCTATGACAGATATAGAAGATGAAATTGTAAACCTACTGAGGTGTTCAGTGCAGAATTTTTTTTTCTTGACTTTTTTTGAAATTTTTGTTCAAGCATCCTCAATATGGATAAAGAGATCTAAAGTTATAATAATAAGTATTATTGTTATTGTAAGAAAAGGAAAATTGTAAAATATGTTTCATACTTTTAAGGATAATCTAAGTAAGAAATCAGTGTCACGATAAGGGTGTTCAGTCATTGCCCAGTAGATGTTCTTGGAAACCAAATTTAAAAGATGAGATGAGAAAAATGTCAAATCTGCTATGTTGTGCTAATGGCTACATCCCTCCTTTGCTGAACTTTACATGTTGACTAGTGTGAGAAGAGTATTCTTAGGAGTTTATGGTTATCATCTTCACCAATACTGAGAAATTAATTGGAAAAAAACCCAGATTTTTACAGCCTAAAGAATGGAGAGCCTTGGCTGAGAACTTGTACCCGCGTTTGCTGAGCACAGGAACGCTGCTTAACGACCAATGGGGAGAAATTTATGACAGTACAAAAAAAAAAAAAAAAAAAAAGTGGGGAAGAAATGGTAATCCTTTTGCTTTCTACTTCTCATAGAATTTAAACTGTCTTCCATAAATACTCTTCACCTGCTCTTAAAGTTTTCTATTGCTCCATATTTGTTATATTTAACTTGATTGATTGTTTACCTGGATTAACAGGACTTTTATTTTTCCATGGGGGTTTTCTGCAGAAGTTGAACCACTTTGCTGCAGGCTAGATGCTATTTTCCTTTATGGCCATACCTCCTCGTCCTCAATAAATATGGTGTCAGCCTCCCTGCATGTGCTGTTTATACTTCGGATCCTCTTGCTGAATTTACAGGTGGCAAATTAATGGCAGCACTGCTTTGCTGTAGACCAAGCACATTGGCTTCGGGCTGGGTTGTAATGGAAAGCTCCAGCACAATGGCCTCGGCTCTCCGGCTGCTCCGTGCTGGTTTTATAGTGTTTTCACTTTCTTCGTCAATGGCACCTCATGCACATTCCAGGGGAGCGACGCACCCGCTGTTTATGGCCAGTTCTGCTGCCCGAGTAGTGACTTGTTTGATGTGTTTTCACAGCAGGTTATTAGTCAGACGTTGAGGTTGCCTACCTCATACTGTAATTATTATCCCATTGCTTGTGTTAGCATTGTGGTGAATTAAATATTTGCTTCTAACAAAATGCTTCTTCCCATATGATGCTTTAACACTCTGACCTGTTTGCAGAATCCTGCTTTGTGGGTTCTGGAGTTGGTTTGTCATATTACAAGCCCTATCCCTGTTGCTGTAAACTCTCAGTGAAAGTGACAGAAGTAGTTTAAAGGAGCAAAGGAGGAAATGGATGTTTGAATTCGTGCTGAGGAACAGTAAACGACAGTGACACCAGCGCTCTGACTCTGACGTTGGCCTTAGACTGTGCTCATGATACTGGATCAACAGGCAGGTTCTTTAGGATGCTGGTTTGCTTCATGTCTTTTCTTGCATTGATCCAGGCTGCTGTGGCTGCATTGACCCCCGGGTGTAGGTGTGAGGAAGAAGAGGACAGTGCAGGGTTGAAGAATCATAGAATCATAGAAAGGTCTGG
>KL281914.1:3698-59073 GCA_000699545.1 Podiceps cristatus
TTCCGATTCTTTCTCCCATCCTACCAGGGTGGGAGGTGGTGTGAGTGAGCAGCTGTGTGGTGCTTAGTTGCTGGCTGGGGCTAAACCATGGCAATTAGCTTACTGAGAAATTAAAGTCTACACTAAGAGTTGATAATGAGACAAAAATACTTACAAACAGATCTTTGTGCTGGAGTGTTCATTTACTCCATTACACACATGCCTCAATCATGTCTCATTCTTGGCATAGAGGGGTACATTTTACACTTGAGTTTTCAAGATGTATTTGTTGACAATATATTTTTAAATCAATATTTTCTTGAATGTTCCTTCCTTTCTCTAGTTCTTGGTGGATCTACTATTGGATTTTAAGAACTGGAAGGTGAAATCTATTAGATGACACAATCGGCTTTGTCAAATACCTTCATCTTTGAAGGGCGTATGTAACATTGCAGAGTTGAATAATTTCAACTTAAATAATATTTAGTAGACAAATGGAGGGATCAGATCAAGGAGAATAAGAGGCTCACAACTGAGAAAAAACAAATCAATAAAAAGATTTAACTCAATAGGGTTATAATTTCATACTATTTATTTTTTAATGCTTCCTTGTTTTAAGAGTATGCTTATTTGGCCCTTGTGGGTCTGATGTTCATTTTTATGCTTCTCTTCACTTTCTGATGAATGGATATTGCCTGGATAAAAAAAACAAAAAACAAAAAACAAAAAAACAAACAACAACAACAAAAAAAAAAACACAAAAAAAACCCACCAAAAAACAAAGGTTTTATTAGATTAATTTCTATGCAATAACATACTGATTATAAACAAAGGTTTTATTAGCTTAATTTCTATGCAATAACATACTGATTATAAAGAGCAACAGTAGTAGAAAATATTATGTAGGGCTATACTGACAACAGTGGTCAAAAAGCAAAATCACAAACTTTATATCACATACAAAAGCTCCATCCAGAAAAGTAATGATCAGTGATTATTCATATTAGAGATTTGTTCTTGAAAGATAGGCTTCTTGTAAGTTCAAGTACTTAAATGGCATAAATTGTTTTATATGGGAATTCTGAGAAAACTATAATTTAAGAGTCGATCTGTTCACATGTAAATGTGTTTTAATCTCCAAAAGTGAACTAGAATAGTAAATCATAGATAGTTCACTGTCTATATAAATTTAATTTCACACTAGACCTTCATCTAATAAATGAAATGAACTCTCAATTTCACAATTTTTCACAGTGTTGACAAAGCCAGTGCTCTAAGAGGACCAAATCATAAAAGCTGTATATGAAAGGAACAGCTTGTATTGCAAAAGTCTCCTTAAGATTAATAAATCCTAGGGGGAAAAAAGTAGCCCATTTTTGCCATTGGTTGCTAATAGACTTTTCATTATTCAGATTTCTTTAAATTTGTTATTTTTAATTGTTCAATGGACAATAAATGTGAACAATTGCAGCTTGCTGGTTGTTTCCCATAGCTACTCAAAATTTTCTGTGTGTAATTAGTCATTATCATCACATGGTATTGTTTCTGCTCCTTGTACATTTGCCTGTAAAGAGAACGGTAGAGAATAGCAAACACCAAATAACAAATAAGTTTGTCCATATGTGAATGTCTTTCTTCTCATAGGAGTATCTATAGAAAACATGCTATTTCCCAAAGCATTCTTTTAAGTAAAAACTTGTTCTTGTAAATATTTACAATTTGTAAATAAAAGCAGTTTGAAAACTGTTAAAGCAAACACCCATCTGGAATTTAAACAAATATTTATAAACATTGTTTTAATACATTTCTCCATATCTGTTTGCATATATATTTTACCCTCTTGTACTTTTTAAAATGCAGAGGAAAACATCTTATGAACCATAGAGCTTTTAGTCCAAATTTTGTATCATATTTTTTCTATTTACCTTATTCAGTATATGAAATAGAGCTGGTGTTTTCTACAGGGGAGCCTTGACTGGTGGTTGGGTTTTTGTTGTTTGTTTGTTTGTTTGTTTGTTTGTTTTTTCATTTGCTAGTCTTATATTTTAAAACCCATAACAAGTACATCATATCTCTCTGTGAATATTATCATTGTATTCCCTGTTTGTTCTCTTATGTAATATGGAAAGTAATCAACTGTCCAATTTTTGTTGAAAGTCACAAAAAGACTGTCATATAAGTGATAAAAAAGTAATTTCCTGAATTCATTGACCTTTCAATTGATATCATAACACAGCATAATCACTAGGCATTCAAATTAGCAGTGTAACTCAACATAGATGGGTAACAGTGAAATCTCAAGGGCTTGTTGCCTGAACAAGACCACAGCACTGTAACTAAAAGGGTAAATGTGCTTCATGTTTAGGGATGATCTTAAGTCCCATAGCTGCCTATCATACATCTTGTTAATCAGCCCTGTTGTTGGGTTCATCTGCTTATTTTATCCTTCTTTTTTGTGAAAGATTATTTTTCAGTCAGGTATGACACTTCTGCTATATGGGCAGCACAGGTCTGTGTGCTTTGTTTTATCTTAATCTAGTCTCAGAGTCATCTGCCTGAGGAAAATATTCAAGCACTGAAAAACAAAGACAACAATATTTTTAAAAATTTCATCTTTTAAATGATACATAAAATACAAGTAGAGTTTCATAAATCTTATTCTTTGACACATGTATTTGATTAATAATAGGAATCATCTGACAAAATGTTAACATTAAACATCTAACCTAACGTTAAACATCTAACCTAACTGGTTATAGACTGAATAGTGAACAGAGAAGAACCAGCACTCCGAACTTGTTTCAGATATTTTATTATCTAACCAAAGATGGAGCAAAAGAATTTCTGCATAGAAGGTGTCTCTCCCTTTCTGTATGGAGGATATAGAGCAGCAGTCTCCCTCTCTCTGATGGCAGGGAGAAGAACTCCAGGACACGCTTTTAGGAGAGGTCACTTTTGAGTGAAGAAATCAAGGTTTAGAAGATTTGTTTTTTACAATGTCTCGTCTATTTGCACTTACAGACTGTCTGTGGAGATGAAAGTGCAGCTGCATAACTTCCTTTGTCTGGACTCACAAAATCAAAGGTTTTCTGTTTGTGTGCCTTTGAAATTATATATATACATGTGTACAGAGACTGAATATATCTGGTAGGATCATGGTTCAGCATTAATCATATTCCATGAAAAGTGGAGAATATTTAATGAAAAAAAACAAAATTAAAACAAACCAAAACAACTAATTGACTTAAAAAGTACTTAAATATATAAGGTCAAATTCCATACCCATTAACTGGAAAAACTTTGGAAGAAGCCTGAGGAGGTTTGTTTGATGAAGGACTGCAAAATTTGATTCATTGGCATCTGACATTGGTGTTTGAAATGAGTTTGGAATTGCTTTCCAATCTTTAGTGATTAGTGCCCATACCACTGAAAACCCTTGGCACTGACAAGAGAGATATTAAGAACTGAATGCAAAAGGCAATTGGACAAATATTTTTATCCTCTAAATCACCTCCTCTGGGCATTCACAGCTGTATTTTTGCTCCAATTGAATTTCCACTGTTATTCCTGCTTTTTACAGAAAGAATTCTGGTAATCCAAATAAAACCTATTCACTCAGTATTACCTACTGATTAGCTGATGATCCCAACAAATCTGTGAGGTACCAAAATAACATCCCACATGAGCTGACAATACACGACACTTATAGCCTGAACAGCAATACTAGAATGTTCCTTTTTGTAAAGGAACACAAGTGACAAAATTTGAGTTAGTTTTCCTTTTAATTGGGGGAAGAACTACAGTTTTGTGTACACAAATTACTCTGTTCTTTTAATCTACTGTTTTTTTTTCTTCTCTGACATATAAACTTTTCTAAAATAAGCAGTAATTTTCAGGGTTTATAACATTCATTATCCCTTCTGCTTATCTTGTGTAGCAGCCTTGTGCCTTTTAGAAGGACATTTTTCTTCTTGTACTGCTGTTTACTTCTCACACAGTACTTTCACAGAGAAAATGTCACGTTGTGAAGTCTCCAGGTAACCTCCACGCAATGTGGTTTTTGGGGGTTTTTTTACTACAACTTTATTTTACAAAAGGGCTTTTTAACAGCAAACCCAGTTCAAAGCACTGCAGAGTTTGGAAACAAAACAAAAGTTCCACAGTAAAGAAAAATCAATGAACTTTCAAATAAATCAAGATTAAATCCAATCAACCCAGCTTTAACAGAGAATCTTAAAGACAAACAGTGACTTGGTTTACCTGATAGCTGACCACAGGTACAACAGATCAGATGAATATAAAGCCAGTGTAAATGGCTGTACCTTCTCCAACCAGATATTACAAACAAATGAAAAGATATTGAGTTAGCTCCTGACACCTTTATTCTCCATTGGCAGCCACTTATTCCACAGGATGTCTCTCTGATTTCAGTGAGACTAGACATAAAATAAGATGCTATTTTATATAAGATGGCAGAAATTGACTTTTATCATCCATCAGATATACCACTTTGAGTAACTGTGAAGTACTGAAAGTCAATAAATATATTCAACATCCCAATTAAATATTAGAATGGCTAAATTGAAATTCAGTAAGCTGTTTCAAAGTACGCAGGCCTTAACTACTTCCTATTGCACAAAACACATGCTCGATAATTCTTTAGAGTAGTATGTCTCATTAAACACTACATTTATTCATCAGTCCTAGTGGGGGGAAAGGTTTATAGCACATACTCAGCAGTAGGAGGAAAAATATTTGACTTGAACTTGTACATTTGTTCTTATACTGTAAGTGATTTTGGCATTTATATACTGATTCTTGTTCTGGGCTCGCTAAATCTAAGCTAAAATGCCAAGCTAGTCACTAACCATCCATTTCCCTTTCATCCAAGTGCTCTGCCCAGTGTAGAACTTGACATATTAGAAAGTGTGGTGACATTCGGCATGCATGCACAGTCTCAGTTTATTGTTTTAGTTGCCAGCTAAGCATAGCTGTTTTTGCACAAAATAACACATTTGATTTATCAATTCAGTCATAAAATATAAAATGAGCATCATAGCCGAAAGATATAAAGCTCCTTTTTAACCTTCCTCCAAAATTGTTAGTAGATAGCTAGCTCATAGCAACAAAATATTAAGTTCCAAATCTCTGATGATAATTCACGGTTTACAATCTGTCTTGGGTAGTCTAATATTTTAAAAGATTGTGATCAAGGTTTAAGGGGGAAAAGAAGAGCTAAGACCACATTTCACTAATAAAACACTACTCAAATATTCCCAGTGAATTCACCAGCCTTCCTAGAAGCTGTCAAACAATGAAGAATATCTGGATATCTTTAGCCATACAAAAATTTAACACAGAACGTGGGATTCATCTCACTTAGCTTTATTAACACAAAACTTTAGCATCTAACTTTGAGCTGGACATCTACTACACACTCGATACTCTTCCATGGCAAGGAAGAAAGAGGACTTCAATTTAGATAGCTGATTTTCGCATATCAGAATGCAGGTGAGAAGAGTCCTATCCCTTATAGTGCAATATGTTCATTGTCCATTTTAAAAGGATAAATATTTTTATCTGCTACTGATATCAATAGATTTAGGAGGCATTTACCTCCATCTCACTGGAAGGTCATACCTCCGGTCACATCTTAAAGTTCTGCTTTAGATTCTCCTCTCACTGTCTTATGGGCCTAACACATACACAGGTACTTTGTGGCATGAACCCTTTTTTTTTTCCCCCCCAACTAGACACTAATTTCTATAAAATAAATTGTAAAGTTCATTTTCAACTCACCTATATTCATTCATCTGTATGTTTACTCCTTTTCAACAATTTCATCTGATTACTGCCATAAAACAAAAGGAGAACATAGATGTCTTTACTTTAATACCAGGCAGGATGACTCTTATCTTCTTAGTTTTGCTGTTAGCTTAATATTTTGAATCCTCACAAATCACTGTATGTTCTTATTGCCTATTACAGTGCCTTGATGATGATTTGCTATGTGATTAGCAGTAACTTCAGCAGAACAAAAATCCTAAACTTCTTGCAGAAAATACTGCTAACTGTGAGTATTTTTCCCAAAGCTTCTGCTCACTGGTTGCTTTTTTTCAGTTCAATTTTCCAATGCAGATCATCTTCACAACAGCTGCACTAATAGCTGATACTCCATGCCAGGTCTTATTTTCTGATCCATAGAACACATTAAGTCACTTTTACTCACTAGTTTGCCAATTAGGTTTTTCCACTGGATGAGTTTTCTTCATCAATTAAAATTATTGGTGATCATCTAAAGTCATTTCCCTAGTTCATTGCCACTGTTTCTGTGCCACTATTAAAGCTGGCACATTATGCCTTTGCCAGCTGCCTTTCATCTATTGGTCTAAACAGACCAATGCTGATATTTAAGTTATAATGCTGGATCTCAGTCATACGCTCAGTAACAATTTGGGACCCACTCAAAATTTACCTTTTTGTTCCCTTTATTTCTTCTGCTTGCTATGTCCTTGCTTTTTTCATACCTTGGATCCTGTCTAACTTCTGTCACATATAACTAGATTGATCTCTTATCCCTTCTTGATTTTCACTGACATCTTTACTGTGTAATACAGAGACAAATCTAAAACTTCTTTCATATAAATCTTATTTAGCAATTTCATGACATGCAAACTAGTATTACAAGCAAATATAAACAACTCAAAAGTCATTATTTCCCCTTATTTTGCATTTTAATGAAGGCAGTCATAAAAAAAAAAAAAAAAAAAAAAAAAGTCATAATCATAATGTTAATTGAGTAAAACTGAAATGTATTTGACCAACCACCACAGAACAAATCACAGAATATGAATACATGGAAAGTGTTGCTCCAGCCCCATGTCCATAAGTATGATGTGATGGGGTTTTTTGGGTTTTGTGGGGTTTTCTTAGTTTTTCTTGGTTTGGGTTTGGTTTGGTAGAAATTGCTGTATTTTCTTGGTGCTTCAGGGATCTACAGAATCTTGTTCGGTGCCTGAGCTAAGAGGAAAGACAGGAGAAGAAAAGTATCATTAAGCTATTTAGCACTGAAAAAGCAATCAAGCAGTGTTGTTCATTAACCACTGCTTCTGAAATTCATGATAAAACTATTCAAGAGTAAAGATTAAATGAAAGTTAAAATCTAACTGAATCCAAACTGCTTTAAATGATAAATAGTGACCACATAAACACCACAAGGTAGGTGTGCTCTACAATATTGGATCTATAAGTATATGATCTGGAAGCATCCCAGATGCATGCCAAAAAGACATCTGGGTATGCACTGTGTCTCTGTACACTAAGATTTCCTTTGTAAGGAAACTTGGGCACATAGAGAAGAAACTACAATGTGTTCCACTCTGGATGATTGGAAGAGCAGGTGCACAACAGAGCACAACAATTCTGATTCAAGAATTCTGAATCAGCAATTCTGATTCAATAACAAACAACTTTATCCAAACCTTCTACAAAAGTTACAGGCATCTTTCTCTTACCTTTCCTGAGTTTCCAATCTTCTTTTCAAAAGAGAAGATATTGGCTCTGCCATTGACCAAGACATCTTTTCCTATGATATTAGTAGTTTCTTGTCATTAATATGTTGAGGGGTGGAGGTGGTAGTCTTTGGCTTCAGTACAATTTATAGTTTCTTTATTCCAGAGTTGATACTGCTAATATTGCTTGCAAAGTGTATATGAATGAGCCAAAATTAATTTCTTTGATATTAACCTACAAATATTACTAGTGTCAACTTTTATTTTCTTTAGGAGAGCATTATTTTTAGTGTAGACCAGAAGTTGCTAATATTATCACTGATCAATCATCTGATTTAATATGTGTGTAAAATCAGTCATTTATGAGAAACCTTATAATAAAAATCTTTAATGAAGTTGTTTAGCTTCTTATGAAAATGTTAAATTTTCTGTTCTTTCTGCCTTTTTTTTTTTTTTTTTACATTTTATAACATTCAATGGTATAGGAAAAATACTTTTTCCCCCTTTTCCAATGACTGCTACTACATTTTTCTTTTCATTCTCCACTATTCCAAGTTTTGGAAAGGTACAACAGCAAAAGCAAAACATACAAAATAACGTCAACAATGAAAAACACTTTTCTACAATACATATGGTTAGTGGGGGAACCAAGAATTTTGAATATTAAAATAATCCAACCAATTTATTTTAACCCTCTAATTAGAATTCCATTTTTTATTCAGTTAACTGAAAAAAATATTTTTAAAGTGCTGTAGTCCCAAACTTCTATTACAGCCAAGAAATGGAGATGCTAAACTTTCTACATATTTATAGGTCTAATTATAGTAGTACATTGTCACATTCTAAGATCTGGAAATTGATTTAGGCAGCAGTTTCAATGAAAGTTCCTCTAACATGATGACAAAGATCTCTGATGAGACGGTTTTCTTTACCAGTGTCAAAGCAGGTTGGCTACCTAGGATCATATTTTTTCTGATATTTTAATTAGAATTCTATCAATTTCTGGTTCAGCAAGACAGAGTTCATCCTGAAACATATTTTATTTAATAATAAGGTATAGAATAATACATCTACTAAAGCACTGTAATTATCTAGGACAGTTGAAACATTTTAAGAGAAACCATAGACTGTTTTTATGAACCCAATTATAAATATAAGGTTGTACTGAAGAGGCTAAGCCATATGTGATGGGTTGACCCTGGCTGGACACCAGGTGCCCACCAAAGCTGCTCTGTCACTCCCCTCCTCAACTGGACAGAGGAGAGCAAATATAATGAAAGGCTTATGGGTCGAGATAAGGAAAGGGAGATCACTCACCAGTTACTGTCATAGGCAAAACAGACTCGACTTGGGGAAATTAGTTTAAATTACTAACAACAAAATCAGAGTAGGATAATGAGAAATAACCCCAAATCTTAAAAATATCTTCCTGTCACCTCTCCCTTCTACCTGAGCTCAACTTCATTCCCAGACTCTCTACCTCCTCCTACCGAGTGGCACAGAGGGACAGGGAAAGTCTCTGCTGCTCCCTCCTCCTCACTCTCTTCCCCTGCTCCAGCACGGGGTCCCACCCATACGAGGCAGTCCGCCACAAACGACTCCAGCGTGGGTCTTTCTCATGGGCTACTTCACAAACTGCTCCAGCATGCGTCCTTTCCACGGGGCCACCAGTCCTGCCAGAAAACCTGCTCCAGTGTGGGCGCCTCTCTCCATGGGTCCACAGGTCCTGCCAGGAGCCTGCTCCAGCACGGGCTTCCCATGGGGTCACAGCCTTCTTCAGGCGCATCCACCTGCTCCAGCTTGGCATTCTTCACAGGCTGCAGGTGGGTCTCTGCTCCACTGTTATCTTCCACAGGCTGCAGGGGCACAGCCGACCTCACCATGGTCTTCACCACAGACTGTGGGGGAATCTCAGCTCCAGTGCCTGGATCACCTTCCCCCCTTCCTTCTTCGCTGACTTTGGAGTCTGCAGACCTGTTTCTCTCACATATTCTTCCTCTTTTCTTCTGGCTGCTCTTGTGCAGCAACTTTTCCCCCTTCTTAAATATGTTTTCACAGAGGCACTGCCACTGTTGCTGATTTATTCGGTTTTGGCTATTGATTCTATTAGACATAGGGAAGCTTCTGGCATCTTATAAAAGAAACCACTTCTGTAGCCCCCCCCAATACCAAAACCTTGCCACACAAACCCAATACACAACATTACTTCATCACAAAATAATTTTCTTCCATATTTCTAAACAGTCAAATAAATACCCTCATTTTTCACTACAGCTGAACACCCATAATGTAACATGATGTCACTGGAATGCTTGAGTGTGAGCTGTTAGACTATTGCACAGGCACTAGAGCCCTATTCAAAAAACTATATAAACACTAAGCCACTGTCCCACTTTCACCTGGGACAGAGTTAATTTTCTTCCTATGAGATGGTATAGTGCTATGGTTTGGATTTAGTGTCAAAATAATGTTGATAACACACTTATATTTTTAGTTGTTGCTAAGTAGTGCTGGTACTAAGTCAAGGACTTTTCAGCTTCCCATACTCTGCCAGTGAGGGGGTGCACAGGAAACTGAGAGAGGGCCCAGCCAGGACAGCTGACCCAGGCTGGCCAAAGGGATATTCCCTACCACATAGCATTATGGTCAGTACATAAAACTAGAGTTGGCCAGGGGATGGGAATCACTGCTCAGGGATGGGCTATCCATCACTGGATGGTAAGCAATTGTTGCATTGTGCATCACTTGGGTTTGTATATTCCTTTATCATTTATTATTTTTATTAATATTATTATTACTTCCTCTTCCTTTGCTGTCCTATTAAACTATTTTTATCTCAACCCATGAGGTTTGGGGTTTTTTTTCTGATTCTTTCCCCCATTCCACCTGGGGCAGGGGGGAAGCAAGTTGCTGCATGGTGCTTAGTTGCCAGCAGGGGCGAAACCACAACAGCCACTCAACAATATAAGGCCTAAGAAGTTGCATGCCTCATCAGTAATGAAATAACAAACATTGAATTATGTACTTCCTTTCCATTTATATTGAATGAGATACGGAATTCACAGCAGCCACCCAAGTAATTCCTGATAGATCACTAGCAAACAATGGTAAGTACCCCAAAAAGTATTTGTCAGACCCTTCTCACATCAACTTTCACAGTTCACCCAAAGATACATTTTTTTATTCCTCTTAGACAGGGATTTAAAATTTGAAATTTCTTCAGAAGCTCGGGCACTTAAGTGACGCTTGTAGACATGGGTAATTGCATCACTATTTCTTTTAAGTACAATTCAGGATATACTCTTACACCGTACTTTTACATTGTATTCTTTGTCATACCTGTACATCATACTCATAGCATTAATTCAGTAAATCACTTTCTGACCTTGTATTCATTTTATGCTGTATTATTTTGAGTTTATTATAGAATCATAGAATCATTGAATGGTTTGTGTTAGAAGGGACCTTTAAAGGTCATCTAGTCCAACACACACACACCCCCACCCCCCCCGCCATCAGCAGGGACATCTTCAACTAGATCAGGCTGCTCAGAGCCTCCTCCAACCTGGCCTTGAATGTTTCCCTGTTTTTATTATCTTAGATCCTATTTCTTCCTTCAGTTTCCTGATCTTTATGCTAAATGTACTGCAAACAGTGTGAAAAAAAGGAATAAGGTGTCCATTATTGCTCACTTCAATTTTTCAATGCATAAATAAAATTAATCTTTCCTAGAATGATAGAAAATATCCCAAGGTTTTAAATACTTGTAAATAAAAAATAGAAATGAGAAATGGAACATCTTCACACCATGATAAAGCTATTGCATATATCTGAGGTATTCTAAGAATACTGAAAATTTATTAGGTTGTCTTGTCTTGCTGCACATTCCCAAAATGTAAGCATCAGCAGCTGTCTGCTTCACTTTCCTGTAAAAATACTAAATTTGACCAGAAATCAAATGTATATCATTCAGTTTCAAAACATTTTTAAAGTGGAAACTGGCTTAGAGATGATGTCTTAGAATATATATTGAAGCTACTCTGGGAATGGAGAATCTGGTCATAGTATCACAAATCAATTCAAAACCTGCATATGCTTTTTAATGGCTCCCAAACTAAGACAAACTTTGACCTATATCAATCAAAAAGCTTTATAAATTCAAAATTTCTACTGTAATATTATGTTGTTTAATAAAGACATGGTAATTTCTTTCAGCAATCTCCTAATAGAATACTTAATGATCACAGGCACAAATACTGTCTGTTGCTACAATTTAGGAGGCTCAGTTGTCTTATCTCTTATAGTACACACACACTGATGAAGTAGACTGCTGGTCTGGATGCCAATAGCTTCAGTGTGACAAAGGAATATTCATAAAGCAATCTGTTCTTGTAGTAACACAGAGAACAAGAAACAATAAGCCAAGGTGGTTGCTAGTCTGTTTAGGTCAGTGCAAAACAAAACCCTGTATCTACAGAAAAAAACAGTTATTTACAAATATTAAAGGATATGTTTTGATAGTAGTCAATTAACACAAATAGACTCAAATTGTCTCTTTGTTGCGCATGATTGACCAAGCAGATGATCTGCTATCTGAAATGCAAGTTCTGTGGCCTATTCTGGGAAAGAAAGAAAACAACAAAAAAATCTTCATATTTTATATTCTGTCTCTTGACAATGTATTCTTATTTGTAATTAGTTTTCAGTCTGATTAGGTCATTTCTTGACTATAAGAATAACTGTCCTTTGTTGACTGTAAGAATACCTATGACTCTATTTCAGCCTAAGCAATCTTGAGTTGCAAAGCTAGCTGCTTCTGACAGCTGTATTTCCAAAAGATGTGAATGATTCCATGTTCTGATTAAGTGTGGTCTTGTAGTGGATTTGCCATGGTTAGAAGTCAAGCACCCACAAAGCCACTCACTCTCTTTCTCTCTGTTTCCCACCCTGCTCAGCAGGACAGGGAAGAAAATATGAAGAGCAAGAGAACTCACAGGTCAAATAAAGACAAGGAACCCATTCTCAAGTTACTTTCATGGGAAAAACTGGACTTGACTTAGGGAATTTAATTTAAAATATTTAATTAATAATTCAGATATCGGGTATCATTTAAATAGGGAAAACACCTTTCATCCCTTTCCTAGGCTTAATTTCACTCCAAACATGCTCATCTCCACTTCCTAGCCTCTACTATTATTATCCACAGATTATACTCTATTTCTTAGGTGAGATGATGGGCAGCGCAGGAAGTCGAGGTCAGGGCACAGTGGTTTTCTTATGCTGCTCCTTGTTCCTTACTCTTCTCTTCCCTTGCTCCGTCCTTCTTACTCATTTTCTCTGCTCCAGCATGAGTTAACTCAGTTGAGCTACTCTAGTGCTGCAGTCACTCTGAGGGTGAACACGCTCCGCCATGGAGCACCACCTTCTGCTCTGGCCTCTTGTTCCTCTCTCTTGGCATTTTATACTTTGTCTTGAATATGTTTCCACAGAAGCACCATAAACTCCTCCAGTTGTTTCAGAGATGCCACCAACTTTGCTGATGGGCTCAGCTATGTCCTGCAGTGTGTCTGTTGTGGAGCTGGCTGGAACCAGTCGTGTCCAGCACAGGGCAGAACATGGCCTCTTCCCTCAGCAGCCACCCTGCAGCCACCCTGGCTACCAACATCTTACCACAGACACCAAGTATGTCTTTATGAGAATCCTGAATTAAATTAGATTCTTCACAATGAGAAAAAAATTACTTTCCCTTAGGCTATTAAAACTTTATGTTTTGAAGTGAGCATGATTTATAGGGACACAGACAGAGAGGGTAAAAATAAAGGTAGGAGGGGAGTGAATATCAGTTTTTTAGGAAGAAACTAAAGAGCTGGAATTAGTATTTCCATTTCTTCTATATAGGTAAATAAGTCTGTTGATTGTTTCGGGTTTATGTAATATTCTAATATGTAATGTAATAATCTTTGAGCTAATGTTTTCTTTTAAAATCAAATGCAACTTCCATCAGTAAAAAGTCAGAAATCCATGAAATAACTATTCTATATCACTTTGCATCCATCTGTCCTAGAGAGACTAATAAATGTCAGCATGAGAAATACTTTTTCACAAGTAAAAACATGGAGGCATATAAAAAGGAAACAAGTGCTGGGAAACTCAGATGCCTAAGTTCGTCCTAAAAAAAGAATTCTTATAGATGTCACCAAATCAGTTTAGTCACATAATGTCTCTTAACAGTGAATAAAAAGGAACACTTTTTCTGAAGCAGCTATTCTGAACAATTTTAATGCCTGCCTTACAATGAGGTGAATCATGCCCTAAACTCCACTGACTATATCAACCAGATTTTATTAACTTTGAACTACGACCCACATGAAAAGCTCAGATAGACACATCTAAACTCTGCACTTAGTGAGAGAAATCCCACCTTAAGACTTTTAAATCATTATGCAATACATTAAACACTTTTAAACTTCATTCCTCTTCACTAAAATAATAAATGAAAGTGATTGTGAGAAGTGGCTTGTTTTCTTGAAAGCTTTACATTGCTGGATTTTTGGTTGAGAGTTTTGTTTGTTTGTCTGTTTCATTTTCACCAGGAAATTAATAGCCTAAGGAAACCTAGAACAAGGGAGAGAAGATAGTATAGCAAAACAAGGTCAGGTTGAGGTGGGTGATTCTCCCCCTCTACTCCACTCTTGTGAGACCCCACTTGGAGTACTGAGTCCAGTTCTGGGGCCCCCAACATAAGAAGGACACAGACCTGTTGGAGCAGGTCCAGAGGAGGGTATGAAAGTGATCAGAGGGCTGGAGCACCTCTCCTATAAAGACAGGCTGAGAGAGTTGGGGCTGTTCAGCCTGGAGAAGAGAAGGACAAAGAGAAGGACTTTTGACAAGGGCATGCAGTGATAGGACAAGGGGTAATGGATTCAAACTGAAAGAGGGTAGATTTAGATCAGATATTAGGAAGAAATTCTTCACTATGAGGGTAGTGAGGCACTGGAACAGGTTGTCCAGAGAGGTTGTGGGTGTCCCGTCCCTGGCAGTGTTCAAGACCAGGTTGGACGGGGCTCTGAGCAACCTGGTCTAGTAGAAGGTTGTTTCATGTTCCTCGTGGCAGGGAGGGTTAGAACTAGATGATCTTTAAGGTCCCTTCCAACCCAAACCTTTCTATGATTATATGAATTTTTAATCTTTCAGTAATGAGTTGATTTATTTTTATCTGGAAACACTTATACAATTTTTTTTTACTTGCCTTATTTTTGCTAGATAGTTGTAACAAACTAATTTGATTATTACTGCTGCTTACTCCTCTTCCTATATGCTTCATTCCCCTTGTGGATTTCAATATATGCAAATATCAGCCTATAATTTCTGTATGCACCATGAAACTAATATCCTGTGATGGAACGTTAAATTAATAGAACTTACTTCAAAGTGGTTGTTGAGCTGTCATTCCAATGAAAGTTTCAATAAATATTGTCTAAATCCTATGTAGTTCCTTAAAGAATAGTCTTTGCAAGCTCAGAAACCTCTTAATTAATTTATTTTGATAGGTTTAGACATCGCAAGAGAAGTCTTTGTATTAAACACTTATTCCAACATAAGTTGTCATGCTAGGGGAAAAAGAAAATCTCAACTATTATGTCCTTTAGTTCAGTGTTTCTGAGAGTCAATGTGCATCAGGTACTGAGGTAGGCAGCTAAAGAAAAATTTTGTATTTCAGAACTGATTACTATACCTACTATTTGTAACTAGGCCTCTGCATATTACTTAACTAAAAACATAACACAAGTTGAGCTCTCATATTGTACGTTGACAGAAGCATAATTTCTTTACTGACGTTCCCATTTCTAACAGTGAGACCCAAAACCTCTCTAGGAAGTTTTTACACAACCTTGACCCATAATCATAGAACCATAGAATCATGGAATAATCCACACTGGAAGGGTCCTCTAAGGTCTTCTAGTCCAACCCCCCCTGCCATGAGCAGGGTAGATCAGGTTGCCCAGAGCCACATCCAACCTGGCCTTGAATGTTTCCAGGGATGGGGCTTCTACCACCTCTTTGGGCAACCTGTGCCAGTGTTTACCCACCCACATTGTAAAGAATTTCTTCCTTATATCTAGTCTGTATCTCCCCTCTTTCAGTTTAAAACCATTCCACCTTGTCCCATCACTACAAACCCTGTTAAACAGTTTTCCCCATCTTTCTTCTAGCCCTCTTTAAGTACCGGAAGGCCGCAATTAGATCTCCCTGCAGCCTTCTCTTCTCCAGGCTGAACAAGCCCAACTCTCTCAGCCTGTCCTCACAGCAGAGCTGCTCCAGCCCTCAGATCATTTTTGTGGCCCTCCTCTGGACCTACTCCAACAGGTCCACCTGTCTTCTGTGCCAAGGGCTCCAGAGTGGGACACAGCACTCCAGGTAAGGTCTCACCATAGCAGAGCAGAGCAGAGCAGAGCAGAGGGGCAGAATCCCCTCCCTCGACCTGCTGGCCACACTTTTCTGATACAGCCCAGGAGATGGTTGGCCTTCTGGGCTGTTAGCACACATTGCCAGCTCATGTCCAACTTCTTGTCCACCAGTACCCCCAAGTCCTTCTCGACAGGGCTGCTCTCAATCCCTTCATCCCCCAACCTGTATCGAGGTTGCTTCGACCCAGCTGCAGGACCTTGCATTTGTCCTTGTTGAACCTCATGAGATTCACTCAGGCCAACCTCTTGAGCCTGTCCAGGTCCCTCTGGATGGCATCCCGTCCCTCAGGGGTGTCTACTGCACCACTCAGCTTGGTGTCATCTGCAAACTTGTTGAGGGTGCACTTGTCTATGTCATTGATAGAGATGTTAAAGAGTACAGTGGTTATACACTTGTAAGGGTTGAAATCTACTGTCCTGGTATCATTTTCTAGGAGTGATTGGCTGGTTTTATCATGAAGTATAAATGACTGACAATACCAGCTATTTATGACTCTTGGAATGGCCAACAAGAGTATCTGGAATATACATTAGTAATTGAGCTTCTACTTGAAAGCTGTATTAAAATAATGGAACTGTAAATAGGGGGTGCAACAGAATAGAAATGAGAAAGAAACTCTGAAAGACTTCTGAGAAGTTTCTTTATTAGGAGAGGATAATGACTTTTATCTAGGGTATCTATACAAGGATTCATTTCCAAATTTTTTCTGACTCAATCAAGCCTCTGAAACATGGTGTTTATATTACCAACTTTTCTGCCATAATAGCCATGAAATTTGTCTCCTACACTACACCTAAAATTACAAGATTTTTCATGGTCAATGTTATTGCCTAAAATAGAGAAAACTGTTAAGAATAATACTTTTAAGTATTATTCTATTAAGAAAACTGTTAAGAATAACTGTTAAGAATAATAATTCCCCCAAAATAAGAAGGAAATTCTCAGAATGTATAGACTTCATAACTGAAAGGCTACCATGCTGAAGTTGAAAGTTTCTACCTTAAAGACCAATACTTTGCACAGCATCCAGAGGAGAGGATGATCTGACAGAAATACTGGTAGCTTACAGACACTACCAGGATAAATAGCCATCCTCTAGCAACTCAATCAGCATGAAATGAAATTAATAAATTTGTGGGGTTCTTTGGGTTTGTCCCCAAAGAAATACAGCAGAGATGAGTTGGAAGCAGAGTCCTGAGAAAGACTAAGCAATAGAAAGGAAGACATAAAAAACAAGCCAGAAAGGTGCATTAGTATCACTATCACTTAAAGGTAAGTCTACCATTTTCTAGGCTTCAGAATTACAGTTACGCAAAACTGCAACTTTCACACTGACTGGGACAGAATCTTGAGTGTCAAGGCAAGGTGAACAGGACTTCCAATACCTCCTATGAAAACTGAATAGCAAGCTGTTTATCCTCAGTTCATCTGCGATATGAGTCAACTCTGACAGGACTTGAATCTGTGATCAAAGGGGGCACATAAACCAAAGTTATTAATGGTATAACTGAAGCAAGTACAAGCAGATCTAAGTATTTCCCCAAGGAGTTTACTGAAAAAAAATACAGAATATAAAGTAATGCTTTCCAGCTTTAAATATTCCAAAACCCCACAAAGACTTTATTACATGTATAAAAGATTTATTCTGTGAACACTAGAATGCTGATGGTTTGACTGGTCATATTTTCATTGATTATTATTGTATTTTTCCACAAATGTTTGCGAGTGATTGAAAAACAAACATTCTACGAACATAGTATGGTATGGTATGGTATATTCTATTTGTTATATTAATTATATTAGCTATAGTTATATTATTTGACACCAGATGTGTTGGGATGTGTGGATCTTTTACATTGTATGTGGACTAATATAAAGAAAAGATTTTGCTCTTGCCTGTTGCAAACTATTCTTGAAATCCCAAATATTTATGTTCTTTCAAGGCCTCAATCACTAAGACTAACAAAGCTGCATTTAATTTTTGCTAGGTTCTAACTAAATGTCTGTAATTAAATGAAACTACTCAGGTCAAACATGCTTCAGGGGAGCACAGATTCAGATGACTTTCATGGAATCTGGATTTCATATATTGACATATTTCTTATCAGCACAGTAAATATTAACACTATCTTACACTGACATAAACAGCTAAACTTTTCTAGGATACATATACAGCTGACAGTTAGATGTAACTGCAAAACAGAAGTTTTTCAGCTGTGTATAAACTGCAGTGAAAACACATGCTGCATCCCATGGACCGAGTGCATTCACTTTTCAGATAATCACTCTCTTCTTGTCAGACTGTTTGGCTTTTCAGTAATTCCAGCTCATTGCTAATTTTTCAGTATTTGTAAAAGTAAAATTAAAAATTATCATTTAACCAAAGTAATTATTTATGAATTTTACCTAAAGTAAAATTACTGTGAGTGCTGCAATGTAGTGCTGTCTCATTATAAAGCACAAGTAATTTTTCTTTCAATTAAAAAAAAATTTGAAATATCTTGGTTTGCATCCTTTAAAATTTTTAGCAAGTCCACAATTACTTTTCTCTTCTGCTGAGTTTTATTCAACATAATGACTTATTAGGCAATTTTCTTGACTTCTACTCTTTTCTAGATTGTCTCCAACTGGTGCATAGATTTCTAGACAAACAGTAACTAAAATGAGACAAAATACCAAATTGAAAACTTGCCAGTCCTGGGTATGTTAGCCAGTTATCTCATATATCTTACAGATTATGCTATTCATAGATCACAATATGATATTAAAAGGCTTTTTTGCAACTGTGATTTTTTCCATTTATGTTCAGCTTGTGATCCACAATAACCCCATTATAATTTGTTGCAACACATTACATTTATTTCTATCAAACATCATTCTATGTTTTTCAGATTAAATCACCAAGACTTTCCCAAAAGTTAACTTTCAGTTAACTCACAGAATGGTTGAGGTTGGACAAGACCTCTGGAGACCATCTGGTCCTACACCCTGCACAAGCAAGGACACCTAGAGTAGACTGCCCAGGATCATGATCAGATTTTGAGTATCTCCAAGGAGGGAGACTCCCAACATCTCGGGGCAACATGTGCCAGTGCTCAGTCACCCTCACAGTTAAAGTGTTTGCTGACATTCAGGGGGAACCTCCTCTGCTTCAGTTTGTGTCCATTGGGACCATTGCCTCTGGTCCTGTCACTGGGCACCACTGAAAAGAGCCTGGCTCTATCTTTGCACACTCTCTTCATGTATTTATGTATACTAATAAGATTTTCACTGAGATTCTCTTCTCTAGTGTAAACAGTCCCAGCTCTTTCAGTCTTTCCTCAAATGAGATGATCTGTTCTCTTAGACATATTTGTGGCCCTTTGTTCTATTCTATCCAGTATGTCCATGTCCCTCTTGTACTGGGGAGCCCAGAGTACTGGGAGTACTGGGCACAGTACTCCAGATTCAGCTTCATCAGTGCTCAGTGGAGGGGAAGGACCACCTCCCTCAACCTGCTGGAAATAGTTTGCCTAATGCAGCCCAGGACACTGTTAGCCTTCTTTGTGGTAATGGCACATTGCTGACTCCTGCTCAATTTAGTGTCCATCAGCACCCTCAAGTCCTTTTCTGTCAAGCTGCTTTCCAGCTGGGTGGCCCCCAGTGTATATTGGTGCATGGTGCTGTTCCTCCTCATAGGTAGGACTTTACACTTCTCGTTAAACATGATGAGGTTCCTGTCAGCCCATTTCTCCAGCCTGTTGAGATCCCTCTGGATGGCAGATGACCTTCTGGCATATCAGTCACTCCTCCCAGTTTCATGCCATCAGCAAGCTTGCTGAGGGTACACTCTGCCCTGTCATCCAGATCATTAACAAAGACGTTAAGTAAGACTAGACCTAGTATTGACCCCTGAGGTACACCGCTACTACTGGCCTCCAACTAGGCTTTGTCCCACTTATCATCACCCTCTGAGCCAATCCATTCAGCCAGTTTTCAATCCACCTCACAGTCTGCTCGTACAATCCATACTTCAAAAGCTTCTTAATGAGAATCTTGTGGAAGACTATGCCCAAGGCCTTACTGCAGTGCGTGTAGACAATAACCACTATTCTGCTCTCATATACCAAGCCAATCATTTTATCAAAGAAGGTGATCAAGTTGGTCAAGCATGACTGCCCCTTGGTGAAGACATGCTGACTACTCCTGTTGTGTTTCTTTCCCTTAATGTGCCTGGAAATGGTTTACTGGATTAGCTGTTGCATCACCTTCCCAGACACTGAGGTAAGGCTGATCAGCCTGTAGTTTCCTGGAATAAAAATATCAGATTCCTGCAAAAAAGAACAAAATCAAGGGCAAGTATACAATTCTACTTCCCTAGAATACTCTCCCAAATTCAAACACCTGGTAGCTCAGGAACTTCCTGAGACATAATGTCTTACTGTCCAATATTACACAATAGAATTTTCTGCCATGGATTTCTTTTTTCACTTTATTGAACAGGTGTAACAACCACAGACCTCCTAGTACATTCCTAGATTTTGACAATGAATGTTTACAATTTGTTCCCTGATAGCCTTTGGCCAATAATCTACACACACATAGAATATTTATTTAATCTAGACTTTAGACAAAAGACATTGCTTAGAAGACATTACTTTCCTCCTTTGCTTCTAGGTATACTGGTGGAAAAAAAAAAAAAAAAAAAGTAATACCCTATCTATTGAGGGTTCTGAGTTTCCTACCCATGAGGAATATCAACCTGTTGTTGAAGAAAATGAGATCAACTCTAGTTGCATCACGTCAATGTGGACTATTAAACATCTGCTTTTTCTTCTAACTGTTTACAACTAGTTACTAATTTTAATCTTCTTTGTAAAGGTTTTCAGGATCAATTAGTAAAAGAGGACTACATAGAAGTGTGGTATCAAAAACTATTTTCAATTACTGTTTAGATTTTCCCTTGCACTCCTGATTGATCTCTAAATGTAAATGTAGGGAGACATTAGTACTGAAAAAGTAAGGTTTTTATCAGTAATGTATAGAAGCAAGGATGCTTTAATTCCAATATTTCTATCGTATCTCTAATATTAAAAACGTAATAATAATCCTCACATCCTTGTAAACAGCTGTTCAGGCCCTGGCTATTCCCTTCTGTATCTTTCCCATGCTTGTCAATGTGTAAAGAAAAGACATGAAGATAACAATAAAGCTGGAATTCCAGTTCAAGAATAGAACTGAATGCAGAACAGAGAGGCCAAGATAAGAAAACTGAGGAGAAATTTTGTTTACTGTGAGTCAGAAAAATTTTAAAAGTCCCAACAAACCCAAATCTCTTATCTTCCTTGGGGTAACTCATGAGATATTTCTAAACACCTGATAAATAATTTTATTTAATAAGTCATTCCAATATAAGGAAAATTTTCAGAAGGGAGAAGGGGAAGTTAAAAAAACAGTGGTTTTCCGGCATTTAATTGTAGCTTAATATTTGCTGCATAGACACATTGCATTCCACTGAATTCATAAGTAAACTTAGAATTTTATCAGAAATCTTGCATAATTTTCCATCTTTATTTAAAGCCACTGGTATGTGTAGAGTGCTTCCGGCTTTGTAAACAGATGTAGAAGAAAAATGAAAGAAAATCTGAACAGGTTCCTGAATTAACAAAATTAAGAGAGAAATAATGTCTCAGACTGAGTTTAAATAATAAGCTGTCCATGAGGTATACTACATGAAATTGAGCAAAAATAACTACAAGCTGCAACAGATTTGACCCTAAAATAGACACAAAACATTGCACAGCAACAAAGCAATAATAATAGCAATCAATTATTTCAGAGAGCAACATTTTTACATGACTTCTAAAATATATAAATGGTAGATCAACTAGAAAAGAGCATTTGGACATGTGCTTTTGTAGGGAAAAAAAAAAATATACACATGTGGTTCATTTACCAAAGGATTTCTGAATAACCTTGCAAATGACAACACACAGTTCACTGAAAAATTATAGCAGCTCTCCAGCTGTTTAATTTAGGACATGATAAACGGCATGCTGTTTGGATTTCTTTACAACTAGAAAGGATGAGATTCAAAATCAAGCTGAATATCTGCCTGCCCTTTCTGTAATTTCGCAGTACAGTTAGGAGAGACTATTCAGTCTGGACTAATTGAAGAAAAGTTCAGTGTTGTTGGAAGTTGGTATCTGTGAAGTAATGTTTCATTTTAACCAGGAAGACAAATTGTTCTTCGTCTTATACTTGAAATAATCACAGTACCACCTCTACAGAAAGGAGGCAATGTGTTAGAATACTCAGTTGCGTGTGATAGGTGTTAAGGTATCCCTAGGAAGCTTAATGCATTCATACAACAGGAACTACATGAAAGACATTTGAGAAATGTGATGTCATTCCTTACCAACTGCTGTGCAATGGCACAACTGATAAGCAAACGGAGGACATAGAAAAATAAAGTCATGGCTCATGGTAAACAAAAACATTTTTACATTCTTGGGAATGGCAAACAGTTCTGCAGATCTTTTGTTTCATAATTGTATATCAACATCTGGTAATCATGATGATAATATTTTATAAAAGCATAGAACACACAGTCTACCCATATCTCTAATCAGTTAGCACCAATAAGAGCATAGATAGTCTGAAAGGAGGATATCTTTGGAGAATTATATATGGAAGAGAAGTTTGGATTCATCATCTGTTGGAATAAAGGGACATTGCACATCCTAGATATCTATTTCTAAAACAGAATGATATGAGTCTTTTTCACACTTAGAAGTAAAACTTTTTTGAATGGTTTGAAGAATCCTCTTTCCACCTTTATCAAAACTTTTGTTTAGAGGTGCCAATACCTATTTTCACACAATGATTGAACTTTAACCCATCAAGAGCCAGCAGTTTGAGTAATATTTATAATCACCATCTAAAACAGAGTTTATGTTTCGTATCTTTTCATTATCAAATGATAGCTTCTAGATACTTTCACTCTCCATAGTGTTAGATGAGGTTATTTATGGGTAAATGGAAAATTGGGCAATATATTACATTATTTTCAGATATATTTCAAAACTTCTAAATTCTTACCAAACTAATAGGCATTTTCATGGGAATACATCTCTGCTTAAAATGGCTGGTTCCTAGGACTAAGCAAATACAGAATATCACAAAATAATAGTGATATATTATTTGTCTCCATTCTTCATGTTGTTGTGATCTTTGTATAAGAGAGTACAAGATAATTAAACTCTGATCCTGACTGTGACAGAGCCCAAGAACTGAAGAAGGAATTTCTTCCAGAACTAACAATAATGACATAAAGAAAGTGCAAGATTACAGGAAAATTCTCATCTGCTCAATTAGGGCAGGTCATACTGTACTGCTGCAGCTGCTGGAAGAAGCGTTAACACAAAAGATCTGTTTCATACTCTCAGAAATCATATGGCTTCATTGCTTTAACTTGGCTGAGAAATAATAAAAACTGACTGCCAAGTGCAGCAGCAATCATGGGTGCACATCTGGGTCTTACTCAAATCTCAATTATATCTCTGTAAATTAAAAATAACTTGATCGAGGTCATTACATTTAGAGCAATTTAAAACCAATGTAAGGTTAGAATTAGACTAGTCATTTTTTTAAAAAAAAAGTATCCAATAAGATTATATCTTGCATTGATTTTTTTTCCTACTCTTCTTGACTCATTTCCTAAATCCTAGATATATTTGTGTAACATTTATTAAGTGCTAAATCATGGTATACTATAGATGAAACTCTTTTGTTTGAAGTTCTCTAATGCTAAATCAGCTAGAATACAACATATGCTTGGCTGCTACTTTAAAACAGATTTTGATATGCCACAGTTCAAAGTTATATAAATGGTCATTTCATCTCTAGATGAAACCTGCAATGAAAAGACATGTTAGAGGTCAGATATAGACAAATACCTGAGCCTGTAATAAATAAAATATTTCATTTCACCTGAAAAAAAAAAAAAAAAAAAAAAAAAAAAAGGTTATATTACACCTATGCTGTGACCCTTCGTTTGAATACTATTCATTCAATCAAAAAAACCCTGCCCTTAATAAGTAACATGTGTTGGCAAGTCTGCACCATTTCCCCTATCAATATAGCAATTATAGCCATACCAGCTTCTAAAGCATGTGGAGGAAATTATGCAGTGGTCTATATTTCAAAATATCCTTGCTCTTTGATAAACAGTTATTTTGTGTAATTATAACTATTTATATTGATTGATCTCTCTGTTAATTGAAGACTCTTCACTACTAATAAAAACTCTGCACTCTTTCAGAGAGAGTAACAACCATCCTTATAGTTGTCACCACCAATTTTGAGAAGGTCCTTTCACCACCAATTTGGGAGGGTCCTGCACACAGGCAATATTAAAATGCAAAATAATTTATCTTACCCTTATATTCCACTGCTTTGCTTGCTCTAAATCAGCCAAACGATTGATTAGTGTATTATTGAAGTATAACTACAATAACTGTTGCAGTACAGTTGAATTTGAATCGTAGTTAGATACCATACAAAGGCTAAATCTCACCCCTCGGGCTGGGGATTGTAAGGGTAGATATTCTTCCTATGCATACCATTTCGTAAATGATTCAGGACATTGTTTAGTATTTTAGGAATGAGAGTCATGTCTTTTAAAAGCATACAATTAATAGCCAGTTCCAGGAAGAAAAATTTTGTTTTTCTGATATGAAGAGTAGCCATGTGGCTTTCATTCAAGCTTTACCAATTGATTATTATCTTTTCAGGAGTTAAACTGCTTGCTATAATTTATGCTGCCCCCAGGTAGTTGTAAGTTTTACAAATAGATTTTACTCAGCATGTCATCATAGGTCTCACTGGCCATGATAGCAGCATGAGGTCACATTAATACAGATTAAATGGCCTTGAAAAAAATTCTTCAGTATTAAATTTATCTCTCCAGCTATTTTCTCTTACAAATAAATCTGTTGTAGAAATAAGAAGAAAAACCCCACCAAATGCAAATACTGTTTGTCATCTTCTAGTTGTCTTGAATTGTCAAAATGCTGTTCATACCTGTTCTTGTCTTTATTTTTTATGGATCAAGCTTCATCTTTCAAGTGTTGCAAATCCATAATAAAGTTTTTCAATGCAGTATTTAAAGTGCCTGCTGGAGTACCCCATATTTCAAAGGCTGCTCACATAACCAAAACACTTATACAACTGTCTTCTTGGTTTCAACAGTATGCACTACACCATTCTTTCCAGTCCATCGTATCTCAACTACAAAAATATAAAATTAATAATAGTAACATTTAATTTTTTTTTTATTGTACCTGAAAGCACAAAGATGTCCTAAGGCATGTTGTTTTCATCCCAGTTACCACTGAAAACTGAAGAGCTAGTGGATATGTCTACAGAGTTTCTGCAGGCTCTTAGAATTGTTGTAGAGGTTTGCCCAGGCCAAAAAGAACACAATACATAACTAGTATAACTGGTATCTGCACAGCTGATGTTTATGAGGAGCTGCCACCATTGAAAGTTATAATTTAAACCACGCCCAAATTTTACTCCAAAGATGGATATTTGACTCTCTCCGAACAGAGAAAGCCCAGGAACAAACCAGCATGAGTGTAATTTGACCAGTCGAAGGACAAATGCCCTGGAGCAAAACTGGGAAAGAAACTGACCATATGGACACATTCATTTCTTAATCCTTTGTCTTCATGCTATATCTACTACTTTGGAATTTAAGAAAACATTTAAGATACCTGCTAAAAACTATGAAATTGACACACAAAGTCAGTGACTGAATTAGGATGAGAAATCCGGTGCGTCTTAAGGAGCTTCAGTTACTTTGGTTGATTGGTGAGAAAATTAGTAACTCTTCTGAAGGCTGAAAGACATAAACCAGCTCTTCCAGAAACAGAGGACAATCACACAACTCCTCAAAGTACAAGATGTAGACATTATCTCTTATCTAACAGAAATATACAGAACTGTGAACATTTTTTCTAGATATGTGTGTATACAATATATCATTCATAAATTTTTCTACAGCTGGGGAGTGAAAGCGAATATATATATATTACTGAAAGATTCAGACAGAAGACATATATGACAAAATCACCCATATAGCATAAACTATTGTTGTCGTTTAACCCATCAGGCAGCTAAGTACCACCACACAGCCATTTGTTCACTCTCCCTCAGTGGGATGGGGAAGAGAATCAGAAAAAAGGTAAAACTTGTGGGTTGAGATGAAGAAAGTTTAATAAGACAAAAACGGGAGGGAAAATAATAATAATGATAAAAGAATATACAAAACAAGTAATGCACAATGCAATTGCTCACCATCTACTGACTGATGCCCAACTGGTCCCTGAGCAGTGACACCCCCTCAACCAACTCCCTCCAGTTTTTATTGTTCATGTGACATCATCTGAAATATGCGTTTAGCCAGTTTGGATCTACTGTCCCAACCGTGTCTCCTCCCAGCTTTTTGTGCATCCCCAGCCTCCTTGCTGGCAGGGCAGTATGAGAAGCTGAAAAGTCCTTGACTTAGTGTAAGCACTGCTCAGCAACAACTAAACCATCAGTGTGTTATCAACATTATTCTCATGCTAAATCCAAAACACAGCACTATAGCAGCTACTAGGAAGAAAATTAGCTCTCTCCCAGCTGAAACCAGGACAATTATAGAACAAGTTAAGACTGCATATCTCCTTTCCAGTCCTCAAAACAATGTCTATATAACATTTCCCACTCTTACATTTTTATCTGTTATGTTCTCAAGTGTGTTGTAAGAACATCCTCATAATCACTATTGCTAAACATCACTTCTTTAAAAATTAGCAGTTGCACTGCTTATTAAATAGTTATTTTTTATGTAAGTGGGATTTTGCACTGTTGATAATCACTGTACACCAGCAAAAATGGGACATTAAAAGCATAGCAGTCATGTAGGCATCATTTCAGTAATGACTCATGCCATTGCTCTGGTGTTCTGACCTCATTGTACCTCCCTGGATCAAGCCTGACATTATGACACTGATATCTTTAACATTAACAGCCCTCTTGAGACCAATTGAGGCAGCTTGAGATGATCTCAGAATATTCAACATCCACGTCCTGAACAGCTTTGATTCATGAGGAGGATACTTCCGACAGTCAAGCACTCTCCTCCAAAATGAGCTCTAAGTCTCAGATGTGGTTAAAGTGTGAAAAAGGCAGGTAGAAGTCACAACAGTTTGAGCCTTATTTGTATGACACTTGGCCTGGCTAATGTTAGTGAATATGTTATGGACCAAGAAAGCAGTCACTCACAAATTCATAATGCTCTGATTTTGTATTCTTCCCATGAGGTTAGGGTAGCTTTTGCAGCTGTCTTAGTTCAACTGAACCAGAAAATATAAATAATAAATAAAATTTAAAACAAAAACAAACAAACAAAAAGACAAGTGCCATTTAGGGTACACATAGGTTATTCATTGTATTGGTGGAGAGACAGAAAATACAAGTTTTTCAACCTTCCTTTTATGTAGCTCAAGGCCTTGACCAAAACGAGAGCTGCAATGTGCTTGTCCTTCTACTAATAACAAAGACATTACAATTGTAATACAAAAGTTAAAGCAGGGTAAAATCAAGAGTTTTGTTTTGCCTTTTTTTTTTTTTTTTTTGCAGGCAGATAAAAAGGTACAAAGTGAATAGCAGAAGGTTAAAAAAGATTTTGTCTCAGAGAAAGATATTCAACAGTTTTACAAATTTTATGCTAAATGGAACAAAAATGGGGCACACGGAAGAATTCATCAGTACTCTGCCGTAGAATATTCTTAGCTCATGGTCTTCATAAGTGCCAAGAGGTTAGGATTGGCCTTTCCATTGGTTACCTCTCTAGAACTTTAAATTATCACAAGAATAAACTAAAGCTCAGACTTAAGTGCTCCTATGGGAATGGATGCTTGAAAGTTTTATTACGGATATTTAAGACAGTCACCTCTTGGTCATCCATTTGAGTCTAATTTGGCTAAGTAATAGCAATAAACTGTTACAATCCAATGAATATTTAATAGCATAAACAAAATTACGTGTGTATTGTTATTTTTGATTAATGATCTACATCTGATTCTCCTTGATTCTTGAAAGAAAAAGTTATATATCCATATTACCATTTATATGCAAATGCATTTAAAAAGATAGGTCTATTACATTCTAAATTAGACATAATAAAGGACTACTTTAGAAGACATATGAAGGCAAAGAGGGGGTGATACACTAAAGAGAAATGTGTATCTTATTTCTTCTATACACCAGTTTTATAAACAAATGTTATGAGTGCTCTGCAACTGAGTAGTAAAGTTATAATCATGAGCTCTTCCCTCTCCTCAGATTATTTGAGATAGTTAACAGATACATCCTAGGAGGAAGTCTTGCAACAGAAGGGAAATGAGACAGCTGCTTGTGCTCTTTTCACACCTATTCAGCCAACTGAAAACAAAGCTTAAATTAAAGCCAGTGAATTTGCTTATCATATAGGCTGTAATTAATTGAAGGTCTGGTCTTGAAGAGGTTGACTCTTGAGGATCAAAGGTTCTAGCTATTCTATCACTGTCCTTTTAAACCATATTGTTGCTTAGATGACAGTGACTAAGCAAACACTTAATCCATCTCTTTATGGTTTTGTTTGTGACAGTTAACAGAGACCCTCAAAGAACTGTGGTAATTATTGACCTGGCTCTTCTCACTATGAAATTTCAATACCATTGACTGAGGTGAAGAATAAAATCACATGTCTATAAGGCTTGAAAAGGTACTTCTGGGACGTGACTGGTGGTTCAAAATGTTTTTGTGTAACAAAACAAAGTCAATGAATGTGATTCTCAGAAATCTGAGTAGATCAAAGTTTTCCAGATGCTTTAAATCAGCTGAATCCCAAGGTCACTCTATGGAACTTCTTCAGTATTTTATTTTAATAAAAAGAAGAGGCTTGGGAATTTGCTCATACTGCTCACAAACAGGAAAAAAAACAATAGTGCCTCTTTTTTCAATGTAGCACCTTTTTTTCAGAGGTTAGCATGATGCACAAATCATTGAGCAAATTAGCAAAACTACAATCTTTGCAGCAATTTTTGAGAGAGCAGAATCATAGGACTTCAAGTGTTACAGGATACTTTGTGAAATGTTGAACAGCGATGATTGAAATGGCATCTTGCACTGGGGTTTATCACCCATCCAGTCCTGCCATAATCAGCCATATTACCTCTAGTGTTTCAATCTGTATCTCCGAAATACAGATAATTGGGCAACAATTACATCTTAGCTAACTGTCATTGTGTGTAATTTTAAAATGGACATAAATGCCAAATAGATTCAGACATGTTTCTTTCTGAATCAGTAAGTTTATATAAAGAAGCTGCTAATATGATAATAGTTGTTGATCTTGGAGATCAGAAATTAAATATATGTATATTCCTACTACATGTACAATTACCTACTACAGAAAAAGTGCTTATAAGATGAAAGTTTTATTGAAAAAAGTAATTTTATGATGACAAAAAAAATTATAGAATTATGTTATTCTCTGTATTCATATACTAATATGTTCTGTTTTCGTCAGATGTGAAAAAATTTACCTATGTCTTTTATACATAAACCTATGAATCCAGTTTGACTATTTCTTTTTAGTCAATATATCTTTAAATAGTGAAGGGCTTTTCTGACAAGAATTTCAAGCTGAGAGGTCTTAGGAAGTGATTTTGTTTTCAATAAAATGTAGAAGTCATCTATATTGAAAGTAATTGTTTTGACTTTTTATGTATGAGACAGAAAGACATTTTCTGTAAGGGCTGTTATTTGAAATATATAGATAGTTCCTGGAACTAGAATAATCATGCCATGGCATTTAAAAATCCAAACACTTGAATTCTTCCCTTTTGTTTTTCACTGATTTTCTACTTTCTTTTATAACTAAAAAAAAAAAAAAAAAAAAAAAAAAAAAAAAAAAGAAGTGTTTTAATATATATTTCCTTTTAAAATGTCAAATAATTCCTTTTTTTATTATTATTATTTTACAAACAATAATGAAAACAAAGTTGACAGATATTGCCACTATTGGGGTTGATTATTCACATTATTATAGTTCTAATGTAAGAAGCTCAGCATATGGTAGGATATTGTAACTGACACTCACGTGACTCAGAAGTCAGAGGTTTGGTATATAAAGCAGAAATCAAAGATCTAAATCCCTCTTCGAGGTACACACAAGACATGGGAAGGCTTCTTAATTTTTTTTTAATTTCCCTAGGCAATTTGGCTAGAAAAAATTTATCCAGGAATTTCCAACATAATAGAGCTTTTGCTTACCATTTTACTCTTGTCTATAACAAAAACGTCAGAGAAGTCTCAGTATTTCTTAATTTTTGCCAGTCAGAAGACAGTTTCTCACTCACAGCCCGTGTACATCTTATGTACTTCTTACTTTCACACAGCTGTATAAACAACAACCTACGGAGACTTTGCTAAGCTTTGTCATACATCCTGGATCTCCTGGTTTCATATGAAAACATGATTTAGAGTCATGAGCTTTTAAAATTCAAGACTGTTTGAATCCCAAATATCTTTAAAAATAAAACATTGTAGACTTCTTAATTACCTTTATTTAGCCTTGAAATTGGTGAATTATGTTGTTCAGAAATCACTAAAAGTCTGTCAGCAGACTGGTTCACTTAATATATGAACTTTGGTTGTCATTACTCAGCATGAGCCTCTGGAGAACAGAAAATATGGTCCAGCTGGTATATGTTAGATCAGTTATGTTCACTCACAACACCCCTTTTAGGCATACAATATTAGCTAGTAATCCACAACACTAACATTTAAAAAATATCTTCTTTTACAAAACATGTAGTTCATCTGTGACCTAATATTAGGTAGGAATGTGAAATGAGATTCTCAAGTGCCTGAAACTGTCACACGTATCAAAAAACTACAACTGCTGTTACATAGTAACTCCATTGGTTCTGATCTTGACTGGGATTTTATTGTCAAAAAGGAAAAATGATTGAAAGATCTCCAGATTGCTTTTTCCTGATGGATGATGTTTTCTAGAGCTGGGATCATTCTCCTCTAGACTCTCGCCAGTTGAGTCCTATCTTCCTTGAAAACTCATTTTCTACTGAGACTTTACATAGGTCAGGCATTGTAGAATATTTACTTCATTTCTTGGAGTCAGAAAAATTCCTTTTTACCGTCTTTTTTCCTTTCTCTAAATTGTAGAGAAATAGGTTTTTCAAGTGAACTTTACTTGAACCATTTTGGATGAAATGAAATTTGCTTTAAAAATATTTTCTACACTGTTCAATACAGGCATTGATGTTACATTGAAGCTATATAAAGTTAGGTGAGATAAATTCCACCTGATAATCCAGCTGAGTTTTTATGTAGTGGACTTGTGTGGCAAGGTTTTGTTAGTGGGGGGGAGTACAGGGGTGGTGTCTGTGAGAAGCTGCTAGAAGCTTCCTCTGTGTCCTACAGAGCCAATGCCAGCCGTCTCTAGGATGGACACACTGCTGGCCAAGGCCAAGCCCATCAGTGATGGTGGCAGCACCTCTGGGATAACGTATTTAAGAAGGGAAAAAAAACCCTGTGCAACAGCAACTGCAACTGGGAGAGAGGAGTGATAATATATGAGTGCAACAACACTGCAGACACCAAGGTCAGTGAAGGAGGAGGAGGAAGAGGTGTTCCAGACATCGGAGCAGACATTCCCTCACAGCCTGTGGTGAAGACCATGGTGAGGCCAGCTGTGCCCCTGCGCCCATGGAAGTCCATGGTGGAGCAGGTATCCACCTGCAGCCCATGGAGGACCTCATGCCAGAGCAGGTGGATGCTCAAAGCAGACTGTGACCTCATGGGAAGCCTGTGCTGGAGTAGACTCCAGGCAGGATCTGCAGCCCTGTGGAGAGAGGAGCCCAGGTTGGATGAGGTTTGCTGGCAGGACTTGCCACCACATGGAGGACCCCCACTGGAGTAGTCCACTCCTGAAGGACTGCACTCTGCAGAAGGGACCCATGCTGGAGCAGTTTGTGAAGAACTGTAGCCCATGGGAAGGACTCATGTTGGAGAAGTCTGTGGAGAACTGTCTTCCATAGGAGGGACCCCACGATGGAGCAGGTGGTGGTCTGAAGGAGGCTGTGACCCCATGGGAAGCCTGTGCTGGAGCAGGCTCCTGGCAGGACCTGCAGTCCTGCGGAGAGAGGAGCCCAGGCTGGAGCAGGTTTGCTAGCAGGAGCTGTGACCCTGCGGGGAATCCACGCTGGAGCAGCCTGTTCCTGAAGGACTGCACCCCCTGGAAGCGACCCACGCTGGAGCAGTTTGTGAAGAACTGCAGCCCGTGGGAGGGACTTGAGGAGGAAGGAGCAGCAGAGGCAACGTGTGATGAACTGACCACAACCCCTAGTCTCCATCCACCTCTGCCACTGCAGGGGGAGGAGAGAGAAAAAAGAGGGAGCAAAGTTTAGCCTGTGAAGAAAGGAGTGGTGGGGGGAAGATATTTTTAAGATTTGGTTTTATTTCTCATTATCCTACCCTGCTTTGGTCGGTAATAAACTAATTTCCCCAAGTCAAGTCCGTTTATGCCCATGACAATAATTGGTGAGTGATCTTCCTGTCCTTATCTTTACCCATGAGCCTTTCATCATGTTTGCTCTACCCTGTCCAGTTGAGGAGGGGAGTGATAGAGTGGCTTCAGTGGGCACCTGGCGTCCAGCCAGGGTTAACACACCACATCATACTAGTGTTCAACAGGACTAATGGATTACACTGCGAGCCATGCGTACTAGTCTTATGTTTACCTAGCTCCCTACAAGGCCTTGAGTAGCAAGCCATTATTGAATTTAATGCAACATTCTTACTTACTTTTTTCAGAAACTTTTAGATTTTATTTGGGCTCTGTTTGTATGGGTAATGATTTCTGTCTAAGAAAATACCTTGACTTGCTCCTAATGAATGTGTTCTATTTTTTCAGGCAATAAGTCATATAAAGGTGATCTGAAAAACACTGAAAAATATGCAACTATTTACCTGAAAGCTGAGTTCAGATAAAGATTAAAATTAATATTTGAAGTGCCCTAAGTGGATTTTTCTGTGCCTGCGACCAAAACTCAGGAAAAATAATGAAAGCACTGTACAAGGTGTTTTCTAGATGTTTCATAAAGATTAAGTGGTCAATGTTTTTTCAAGAATAGTTACTGGTTTAGAAATTGGATCTGGAAGTTCAGAATCTATCCGATCTGTACATTTAGGGTGGACATCTGTATATTTATAGTGGAAGATGTTTGCCAATACAATTTGAAATTCAGGAGTGAATCCCCAAAATAGGTAGTAAGCAGCTTATGGTCAGTTTTAACTACCAATTTCCCTCTGGAATTAAAGCGAAGCTTTTCATACCTAACATTAAGAACAGATTTATCTTCTTTATTTGAAGAGACTAGAACATAGTTGTTTAAATAATCCATGACATTTAGAACCAGCTATGATGAAACATTGTTTTCTTAACATTCATGTATTGCTATGAATAAGTTAAGGTATGACTGCAATGCAGTCAGAGCAGAAAGTCGGGTGTACTTTAAAAAATTCCCAGGCAGCTAACCTACCACCATGGAGCCTGCAAAGATATATTTTCTGTATTACAGGCAGACACATATCCTTAGTTGTTCATTTATCACAACAGTTCTAAAGGGCTAAGGTTCACTAAGCTTTTTGAACAATTATGTAATGTTATGCAATACTATAAAAACATTAAAAAGAAATAAATAAAAAATGTTTCAATTCCTTAAATTCTTTGTTAGAATTTTTATCTCAGCTTTATGGGATGCTTTTGCACAGTAGTACTTTGGGGTTACTGATATAGCCATAGAATTCCAGCATTTATATTTACCATAAAGTATCCTTTCTTCTCTTCTATGATAGGCATGCTGAGGATCAAAACAGTTTTACTATCATCTTCTCTTACACCTTCATTTCTTCCTGGGTATATTTCCAATAACAAAAGCTTACATTTTTTTTTTTTTTTTTTCATTTAACTTTAGCACAGAAGCTATGGCTTTCTCCAGGACTGCCTAGAGTCTCTGGCCACACTCTTACTGTCACTTCTCAGATCAAAACATCATCTGTGCAGAAATTATCTGTCTCTGTACAATAAAATAAAAACTAAAATCGTTTGCATTTCCCAGTGGTATGCAACAAGTGCTGAACATCATACAGCAGTCAGAGGAAATGTTACTTTCCAAGAAACTATACAATGTACATAAACATGAGCTTGAGTTTTCTATGGTCATATGCCAGAACCTGGATTCTAATTCAAATTAGAAAATACCTGGTATCAGCCATGTCTCAAAAAAATGTTTCTCTTTGTAGCTAAATGAAAAAGTTCATTTTCTAGGTATTTGCTTTCTTTGAGCCTACCTATAAAAGTAGCTTGTTTTCTTTTTCATTTCTCCATGATTTTGCACTTTTCCTATGGTTCAATAACAATAAAGTGTATGAAATAATTACACATTTTCTCTTCAGTCTCTGATATCAAGATTAAAACAAAATGACCTCTTAAAAACTCTACTTCAGTGTATGGTGAACTTTCCCAGAATCATCATCTGTGCTGTCTGCAAACTCTGTGATGTTTTGTTTTGGTGGTGGAGGTAGTTGTTGTTGTTTTGGGGTTTTTTTGAGGTTTTTTTATTTATGTTGAAGTCAAGTGAGTGACCGTGTATAATCTAATTATTTGTATTACAGTTGCTGGCAGAAATTTAAAATTGCAACTTCTGTATATTTGCACATATATTTATCTGACATTCTTAGGTTTGTGGAGAAAATAGTCAGGTTAAGACCCAAATAATTATCCTGCCTCATTTTTGTTACTTATGGATCTCTTTAACAGTACCAATGTCATTGTTTGTGGCACCACAGTGCCTTTTGTATCAATTTAAATTAGTACTGTTTCCATGTTATGAATAAATCTTCTGAACTGATGGTACTTTATCCACTTCGTCAACATGCACATTCTATTCTGATACTCACAATCTCTTATGGTCATGTTCATTCCCTCTGTCTTTTCCCAAACATTAAGTGTTGGCTTAGTCCTCTGCCATGCAGTTTTGGATGAACTCCACCTTTGAATTTCCCACATCTTTCTGTTTCAATATCATTCTTTGTAGTATAATCTCCAATAGTTCAAGAATCCTACCCATTTTTCATCACATTAAGTCTTGTTTGGGTAATTTCCTTTGCTTAGCCAATTCTGCTTATTTTGTTGTCTCCAATTTGTTATCTCCAATTGAGCCAGCAATGTGCGCTCACAGTCCAGAAGGCCAACCGTCTCCTGGGCTGCATCAGAAGAAGCGTGGCCAGCAGGTTGAGGGAGGGCATTCTGCCCCTCTGCTCTGCTCTGGTGAGACCCCACTTGGAGTGCTGCGTCCAGCTCTGGAGCCCTCAGAACCAGAAGCACATGGAGCTGTTGGAGCGGGTCCAGAGGAGGGCTAGAAGAATGATCCGAGGGCTGGAGCACCTCTGCTGTGAGGACAGGCTGAGAGAGTTGGGCTTGTTCAGCCTGGAGAATAGAAGGCTGCGGGGAGACCTGATTGCAGCCTTCCAGTACTTAAAGGGGGCTCATAAGAAAGACGGGGAAGACTTTTTAGCAGGGCTTGTAGGGACAGGACAAGGTGGAATGGTTTTAAACTGAAAGAGGGGAGATACAGACTAGATATAAGGAAGAAATTCTTTACAATGCGGGTGGTGAAACACTGGCACAGGTTGCCCAAAGAGGTGGTAGAAGCCCCATCCCTGGAAACATTCAAGGCCAGGTTGGACGGGGCTCTGAGCAACCTGATCTGGGTAATGGTGTCCCTGCTCACTGCAGGGGGGTTGGATTAGATGGCCTTTAGAGGTCCCCTCCAGTCCAGATTATTCTATGGTTCTATGATTCTATGGGTTTGTTTTCATACATTTTTTAAATGTTTGTTTGTCTTGGTTTTGGTGTTTGTTTGTTTGGGGGGTTTTTAACTCTTCATTTTATTTCTGTTTCATAATAGGGGATTCCAATTACTCCCTCAAATTGCAAGACGAGATCTCATGCATAGATGCATTACAAATTTCTCTCTGCTTTTATTTTAATAAACTTTATTAAAAGCGTCTTTCCATCTATTTTACATGAAGTGCAGTACTTCTCATTTCTATAATAGTTATATACTTAGCTTCCTCTGCTTGAATTAACTGAGTAGTATTAAAATCAGGTAATGCTTTAGAAATAGCTCCTTTAGTAATAAGACTGTCTCTAAATGTCTTTTCTGCCATCACCCATTTATTATACATTTCAAGTGAAGTTTAAATCTTTCACATTTCCAAATAATTTTAAGTCTAGCTAATTGTTTTTAAGACTCCAATCTTCTTTTGTAGTTCTAATTTCATCCTGTTTTGGTGTTGTGCATTGCTCAATAATCACTAAAAATTGAAGTGTCTAAGAATGGTGGGGTACGTTGAGTCACACCTGATTTCTAATTGATCAGCATTGTGAACAATGAGCCATTGCATCTTATAAAATTCAGTAACAATTAATTCAAGACGGAATATTCTTTCATGACATCCTAGTTTAGGCACATACTTTAACAACTCTCTCACCAAAATGTTATGTATTTGGTCCCATGGAAGCAATTCAGTCTAGTGTAGTTCTCTGTTGAGTCAAAGGACTGGAACAGGCTGCCCAGGGAAGCCTTGGAGTCGCCATCCTTGGAGGTATTTAAAAGATGTGAAGATGCAGAGCTTAGGGACGTGATTTAGTGGTAGACTTGGCAGTGTTACATTAACAGTTGAACTTGACGATCTTAAAGGTCTCTTCCAACCTAAACAATTCTATGATTCTGTGACAAGCAGAAAGACATACAGTCCATTCAGATAAGATGTCTGCCTTTCTTCACTGAATGTATAAGGAACCTTCAAATGAGTTCTTTCAAAAAGAAACTCAAGTTAATTAGGTCAAGTATCTAGCTCTTTCTACTAGAGGGAAATCATAGGAAATTATCTCAAACTCTTACAACTCAGTCCATCCAACTCTCTTCACTAAAAATGTGAAGAAAAGAACTTGCCTAATAATCTATAAGTCTGAGCGCTCACTCAAAGAGGTTGTTGTGACGGGACTTAGTCATTTCCATAAAGGCAAAGGTGGCTTGCAACCACAATCACATGGAGTATTGCTCTCTAGTTAACTTCAAGCTGCTGTGAAGCCCAGCATGCAAACACCATAGTATCAACCAGACGAGAGAGCCTAATTAATAGTACATACAGTTGGGTGAAAAAAAAATGAGGGTCAGCTAACTGTAGTGTGAAATAGAATTTTACAGTTGGACAAAAATTGCCCATTTTAGCAGAAAACACATCTCAAGCATGTGTTGGCAAACAAAATTAAGTAAATAAGGCATTTTTAGAATAATGAAAACTAGATACTCGAGTAGGTGTCTAATGAATTACTTACTGTGTTAAGCAGTCTCCTAGCATAGGTGGACTAGGTTTCTCCTTGTATTTTAAGTGGCTTTTAGGGTCATCAGATTCTGTTTTGACCACTATCTGCAGGTAAATTCTCCATTTTAATTTATTTTCTTGACTTTGCAAGTTTCCTATAGCAATGAGTTCCATACAGTTTATGAGAAAGTATTTATTTTCATCATTTTTGAATATGTTACCTTTAATTTCATTAAATGTCTTCACTGTTCTTGTGTTCTGAGACACACATCATGTTTTTATAACTTTGCCATTCATTAATCTCACTTTAAATAAGATTTTTTCCGTGACTGTGATCATTCTTATCATGCTGCAGTACATTTAGTGCATATTGCACTCTCTGGTCTTCACTAATGTCACATAGTTTATGAGAGTCAAACCACAGCTTTGCAACAAGAATAATTTACTACTATTTCTCTGCACACTGTATACAGGTCTATAGTACTAAAATTAACATATGCAATCTCTTAATGTAATTTTTTTTTTATATGAGGACTACATATCTATATAAACTCATGTAGATATATGTGCATAGTTCTACACTGCTGAACAAAAGAGAACCAGAGCCCAAAACTTGGTCCTCGTGCTAAGTGTCACATACTAATTTGTGTCCTTAGCCCTTAAGAATGATGACCTTTGGAGAAGATTTGTCTTTGAGTAAACTAGTTGAAAAGGCTGAAAGTGAAAATCAAAGATACAGTTAACTATTAAGCCACATGGGCAAACAGGGTACAGTGATTTCCTTGGTGCTCTTTTTTTTTTTTTGCAATGTAATTATACCCAGATTAATCAAAAATAATGTCTAAAGAGTGCCATCCATTTCTGAGTAATCCTAACTCAGCTAGAGTGAGTCTTGCTGGAACCCTGCTTAGAGTGAATCAAACACTGTATGTGATAATGTCATATAAAAATGTTTATACAGGACAGTGGACTCTGCCATTATTTAAAAAATTAGGAGGAGTGTCATAAATCTCCCTTGTTGTTCTGATCTTTCTTGTTCTTATTTTCTCAAAGCCACTGGAGGCAAGTTTACTCTGAGCAATTTTAACTGGACAACAGTTAGCTCAAAAATGTATTTAAGACAATTAGGAACATTGCCTTTAAAACTTTGTCCTTTGCTCCAGAGACTTGTTTTCCAAGTGTCAATAAATTTACATAGAAAACATCTAGTGAAGATAAGATCACACAGTTCCTCACTCAAATATTAATTTAGAAATTGGTAAGAATTAATCAAAATCACCTTTTTCTGCCAACCAACTTAAACATTTTCTTCACTCAGGAAGCCTTGGGAGGAAGCAGCAAACAGTGCAGAGGCTAAGAGTATTGTGTCTCTTGCTTTTATTCAGTAGTGTGACATCTGCTACATTTGACTATCTGCAAGTCATAACACTTTTTACCACTTCTGCATAATGTTTTTGGAACAATATGAAGCATCATTAGTGTATTTCAGTTCCCAACATTATTGTCTCATGTTGCTTTATTACCATAATAAACTTGTGAATCATAGTAACTAACACAGTGGGGCTCCCGTAGTGAATTCATTTTCATAACCTCTTTTGTTATCATAAATATGATCCAGAAAATTGTAAAGTCAGCAGTTCTATACAGCTTATTAATAAAGCACATTACAGGGATGCATTAAAGCCTCAACAGCTGTATTATAATGAAACACTCTACTTATAATTACAATTATGCTAACACTTAATAATAATTGGGCCTCTGTGTCTGTAGCTCATTTGCTCAATAGGAGATTGGGTCTTGTCAGAAGTAGCCATTCCCTCAGCAGGTGACCTGGTTGCAAACATAACAGAGTTTAAACAGGGCATGAAGTTAGTAATGGCATGAAAAGGGCAGATCTGCAGGTGGGGTTACCATCTGTGAGGAGGAAAATGTGAAATAATGAGATATATGGGCTTCTCTCTTTGTGGAGATCAGCTATCCAAGGGTGAAAAGAGGAGAAACAAAGATAATGGATGAGCGAGGGAACAAGGTAGACAGGTGAAGAAATATCCTAACATGCAATGCACAGCTTGCTACCATTAACAATATGTAGGACTACAATGTCAAGAGTAAACAACTAGTTACTTATGTCCCAGTAATGCTACCAACTTTTCTTCTGAAGTAGGAAATTAATTTGAGAAGACTAGGAGTTTATTGTTGAATCTCAGCTTTCTCTTCAAGGGTGACAGCAGGGATCTTGCAGATAGATAGACTATTGTCCATTACAGCTTCTTGGTCTCCAACAAAAAGCCACTGATGTACTCTTATCTTAATCAAGAAACAGCAGCAGGAGTAAAGCTACAAAGCTATTCTTACATTCTAGGGATGTAGCTGTGTAGTCTGGAAACTCTTATGTTCCAGGTGGTAGCAGGTTCTTCAAAAGAAGCCAGCACTTCTCCAGTATGAAAAGGAGCACTTGATATCCAAGAATTTAAAGGAACGGAAATAGCTTAAGTTTGTATGATTCATTATTACCACCCCTACCAAATTACCAGGAGCAGAGGTGGTGCACAGTCTTGCATTGTGAGATGAAGCAGCAGTAACTATCACTGTAACAGCCTTCATCTAGATCAAGGCTGTATCTGCTTTTGGACTCCTAGCGGAAAGATAAAGATTTCTGCTTTCAGTAGTAGAACTTTTACATTGGATTATCCGTTCCCTGGTATTACAAATAGGCTTATTGTGTAGAAATAAACACAATGTGAACTCTTTCAGACAATGTGTGAAAATAGTGACTGCGCAAGCATATCCTCCCATACTGTATTCTAAAATGACTGACCCGTTCAAGGAAGGTCTTTCATATCTTGTGGAAGAGTGACTGAGAGTCACTGGAGCATTATCAACTACTGGTCTGTTGCTAATGGGGAAAAAAAAAAAAGTTCCTTACATAGTCATTCTCCAAGGTATAGTGAGTGTGGTCTGGCAGATTTTTTCCTTCTCATTGTGAGTTCACTGCATGGGAAGAGAAAGCTATCTCAAAGCAGAATATATCCTTTGCAGAATCTTCTATTACAGCTAAAGATTTGTCGGCAAGAGGGAGAAGGCAGAATTCAGTTCAGCCTGAAATACTGGTAACATTAAATGAAGGGCAGCTGACAGCTTGCTTGTAATCCTCAATTACTTTAATAAAAAGAAGAAATAATAAAGAAGGTGTATTCTGCTCCTAACATTATGTTCCTTCCTGCCAAATTTTCTTGGGAAAATGTAAAAGGATATAACTATGGCTTGGGAAAGATCTGAAAGAAAATGAGAAAGTAATGGGGGAACTCAAGAGGTTTGAAGCACTTAATTTGAAGCATATAGGGATTAGATCACTGAAACAGCATCAGGCATATAACTTTAGGTGAAACAAGAACAGCCATCTGCTTTGGGCTTATACATCTGTCTTCAACTAGGATGAATGCTCCTTTGGAGGTATTTATCCCTCTTCTTGGGAAGGTTTATACAACTAGCTTAGACTAATGTTTACCTGTCTAGGAGTATATGAAAGGAATCTCACTCCAAGCTAATTGTTGAAAGACAATATAAGAATTAATCTCTATGAGAAGAATGCATGAAAAATGGCCTACAGATACTGAAAGGATGGAAGTCATAGAATCATAGAACGTTTTGGGTTGGAAGGGACCTTAAAGATCATCTAGTTCCAACTCCCCTGATATGGGCAGGGCCACCTCCCACTAGACCAGGCTGCTCAAAAACCCATCCTACCTGGCCTTGAATACTTCCAGTGATGGGACAGCCACAACTTCTCTGGGCAACCTCTTCCAGTTTGTCACCACCCTCATAGTGAAGAGTTTCTTTCTTAGATCTAATGTAAATCTACCCTTTTTCATTTTAAAGCCATTAACCCTTGTCCTATCACTGCATGACCTTGTCAAAAGTCTCCACCTTTCTTGTAGCCCCCCTTTTGGTACTAGAAAGCTGCTAGAACGTCTCTCTGGAACCTTTTCTTTTCCAGGCTGAATGACCCCAACTCTCTCAGCCTGTCTTCATAGGAGAGGTGCTCCAGCCCTCTGATCACCTTCATGATCCTCCGCTAGACTCACTCCAACAGTCCATGTCCTTCTTGCATTGGAGGCTCCAGAGCTAGACACAGTACTCCAGGTGGGGTCTCAGACCCAGTATTCTTATCTCAACCTTTCAATGAGATTCTGAATTAAATAATCTGAATATTCTAATGCCAGTCCATGTTGGCCTAAAATAAGTGCCATAATTCCCCAACTGTATCCATTTCTAGTGGAATATTCAGAGACAGAGAGATCTGGATTCTTTATTTAGTGAAATGACTTAGGCATCTTTAAAAGATGAATCTGTACTCCTACATGATGTTCCCACCTAGAACTAGAGTTGTGAAGACACAGTTGGTGATCCCTCAGAATTACTCTTAGATGCTGTTCAATTAAGCCCACAGTATGCCTTTCTTAGGATATATGAACATCACGATTCAAAAAAGCATGCTGGTGATAAGTTTCTTTGATGGGACTTTTGAGTCCATCAAAAACTACTGTCAAGTATTTTAATGTTTGCAAGGGGTGGATATAGCATAAGTGTCACACACACTTGGTGCTTTCAGTAGAAAATATTTCTAAGGATAGATTTTATGTGAAAATCAGTGTAATGCTAAATAATTGAGTAAACTAGTAGATGGAATGAGTGTTCACTGTACTCTTGTTTGCTTATAGGAAAATAACTTTGAAAAAACCTTTTGCAGCTGTTCTCTGGAAAGAAGTATCTGGACTTACTCTAATAAAAATGGAATGAGAGAATAAGTTACCTCCTATGGAGAAGTGAATAATAGGATTTGTTCATAGAGAAAAGTTTTCAAAATGTGGTCCCTCGATAAAGATGAATATAATTGTATTTTTGTCTCTTACCAATTTGATCTTCATTTTATTACTTAAGCTTTTTTATCCTATCAGAGATATTTGTATAAAAAAATTAACTGGTAGACTGATTTCAGATATTCTTTTACCTTATAATATCTGTCATCAGAAACTGCCCCACCAACTTCTGTGAAGCCTGTCATATAGCAATCATAGAATTATTTAAGTGGGAAAAGATCTTTAAGATCAAGTCCAATCATGAAACTAACACTACCAAGTCCACCACTAAACCATGTCCTAAGTGACACATTTACATGTCTTTTAAATACCTCCAGGGATGGTAACTCAACCACTTCCCTGGACAGTCTTTTCCAACCCTTTCAGAGAAGAAATGTTTCCTAATATCCAATTTAAACCTCCCTGGAGCAACTTGAGGTCATTTCCTCTTGTCCTATCACTTGTTACTTGTGAGAAGAGACTGACACCCACCTCACCCACCCACCTCATTACACCTTCCTTTCAGGTAGTTGTAGAGACTGATGAGGTCTCCCCTCAGCCTTCTTTTCTCCAGACTGAACAATCCCAGTTCCCTCAACTGCTCCCCAAAGGACTTGTGCTCTATACCCTTCACCAGCTTCATTGCCCTTCTAATTTGCTATTTCATCTGATTTAGGAAGATCATAAAAAAAAGACAAAAACAAAACACAAAACAAACAAACCAACCCAAAAAACCCTACTATATTAAAATCAGATATTCTTTTCAAAAGATTTTTTAAAATTTTATCAGTCAATTATTTTTGAAACCAGTAGGTTAATGTACATGTAACATTATAGAATCACAGAATATTTCCAGTTGGAAGGGACCCATAAGGATCATCAAATCTGACTCCCTGCTTCTAACAGGATTAGATAAAACTAAACCATGTGAATAAGAACATCATCCAGATGTTCCTTGAACTCTGACAAGTTTGGTGCCATGACCACTTCTCTGGGGAGCCTATTCCAGTGACCAACCACACTCTTAGTGAAAAACCTTTTCCTAATGACCGATCTGAACTTCCCCTGATGCAGCTTCCTTCCATTTCCTCGTGTCCTAGTGTTGGTCACCAGAGAGAGGAGGTCAGCACCTCCCCCTCTTCTGTCCCTCTTGAGGAAGTTGCAGCTGCAATGACGTCACTCCTGAGCCTTCTCTTCTCCAAGCTGAACAAGCCAAGTGACCTCAGATTCCCCTCATAAATCTTGCCCTCAAGACCTTTCACCATCTTGGTCACCCCCCTCTGCACACACTCTAATAGTTTCATGTCTTCATATTGAAGGGGCCAAAACTGCACACAGTACTCGAGGTGAGGCCATATCAGTGCAGTGCAGAGTGGGACAATCACCTCCCTCGAATGGTTAGCTATGCTGTTCTTGATGTACCCCAGGACAGGTTGGCCTTTTTGGCTGCCAGGGCACACTGTTGACTCATATTCAGCTTGCCATTAACTCAAACACACACATCTCTTTCTGTGCGGCCGCTCTCCAGCCTCTTGTCCCCTGACTTGTACATATAACTAGGATTACCCTGTCCTAGGTGGAGAATCTGGCACTTGCTCTTGTTAAATTTCGTGCAGCTGGATATTGCCCAGCTCTCTAATTTATCCAGATCTCTCTGTAAGACCTCTCTACCCTCAAGGGAGTCCACAGCTCCCCCTAGTTTAGTATCATCAGTAAACTTACTTAATGTACATTCAATTCCTTGATCCAGTTCATTTACAAAAACATTAAAGATCACTGGCCCTAAAAGTGAGCCCTAGGGAATTCCACCAGTAAATGGTCGCCAGCCTGATGTAACCCTATTTACTATAGCTCTTTGAGCCTGACCCGTCAGCCAATTGCTCAACGAACATATCACGGATTTGCCTAGCTGTGTGCTGGACATTTTGTCCAGAAGGATACTGTGAGAGACAATATATTTGAGAGACATTGAGACATATAACAGTAAAATATACTATTGGAATGTGTTCTAAATTTTCTTCATCTTGAGTATTTTCACTAATGAATTAGTGAATGATGGGAATAGATTTGAGTAGGATTACATGAAATGTTACTTGCTATGATTAAATTTAGTCTAGACAGGAAATAACCGTCGTACAAATGTCTTCCATCTGATCATAATAATTCATCTTCAGGTTTGAATGATTAAGCCTGATTTACCAAAGCTGTAAGCGAATTGTCTTCTTTTGATTTGCAGGTATTAAGGAAATGTACTTGCAGATTTGTTTAACACTATATGGGTTTATTTATGGATTTATGGATATTACAATATTTAAATACATCCTTAAGCTTTTTAGATTTAGACTGCCTTGCTTTATATAAAACCCTTCTCTGAAATGTGCCAGTGTTCAGTTTTGATTGTTCACTCAGTAGATTTAGTATTCAAGAAAACATTTTCTTATTAGCTAGACTGCTTCACTTAAGGCATTGTAATCCCATGGCAGAGCTCTCAATATTACTACATCATTGTTCATACATTATTATTGATTATACACTTTAAGGTCAGGATATGATCCTTATGTTTTAAATCTTCAAAATATATTGCCAAGCATTTCACTGTTATGATTCACACTTCTGCAATATGATCAACTGCTCTATTACTTGAGACCATCAAAACTCAACAGATTTTTATCCTTAACCGGTAATGGGCTCTTCTGCCACTGCTTGAAGAAATGGAAAATTGTTAGCCCAATAAATAGAATCTTGAATGTTTCATAGCTGAAAACATCTTTCATTATATTCTAAAAGACTTCTTTTAATATTTAATCATTTCTTCATGACAATTAAATATATTGAAAAAAAAAATGTACAAGGAAAATAGTTTATGCATTCCACTGCTCAGCTTTAATATTGAAAATTAAAACAGATTCTAGGGAAATTATATGCCAAATTCTACTAAATTTCAGGTTAAATCATCTCATTATTTAAAACTGTTTGCAAGAACTGATATGTCTTCAGTGTCCTCACATTGCATAGAAACTTCACCTAGAGTCATCTAAACGTTTTCTGTTTAACTTTTGGAATAATGTATTACTCGATACAAATAAAGACATTAATGTGTAAGAGGGTGAAAAATAATATTTTAAATTTCAACTTCACTAAATAATTTATAAAAATGTTTTCTAACTCGTAATTTTTTTATTTCTTTTAGTAATTTGTTCTTAAAGAACATCTATGTGCTTTCAATGTTACTAGAGACCGTTGTATTTTCTTCTTAACAGCTGTTGAAGAAATGGCTCTCATTTGTTTCCTCCTTTCACAGATTGGAAGTAAACATCAGTAATTAACACCAGCTAAATTTCTAAATTAATATACATATTTTCAAATCAAATAACTTATTACAGCTACATTGCTGTAATATGTACTACATTAGTAGAAGCTTTAAAATTAGTTTCTCGTACAGAAACTGCCACCATACAAAAGAAAGGAATTGGGAAAACCTGTGAAGAAGTACATAAAGAGTTATAATTTCCTTTCACATATCTTACAAATGCAAACAAAATATGACTCGTAGAACTAAATATTGGTCACAAGGAGACCAATAATGGTGGTATGACTCAGAAGAAAGATGAACTAAAAGCAATCAATATTCTTTGTAAAATAGTTTCTAGTAAGCAATATTTTATCACAGTTTAAAGGAATTATAGAGTTTATGAATTGAAGTCAGGACAGGACAGGACAAGGGGGAATGGATTAAAGTTGAAGGAGGGAAGGTTTAAATTAGGTATTAGGGGGAAGTTTTTTACAGAGGGAGTGGTGAGGTGCTGGAACAGGCTGCCCAGAGAGGTGGTGGATGCCCCATGCCTGGAGGTGTTCAAGGCCAGGTTGGATGGGGCCCTGGGCAACCTTGTGTCGATCCAGGCCTGGAGGTTGGTGTCCCTGCCTATGGCAGGGGGGTTGGAACTCTATGATCCTTGGGGTCCCTTCCAACCCTGACCATTCTATGATTCTATGATTCTATGATAAGTCTTTCAATAATAAAAACTTTCCACTAGGAATTTTTATTATAATTTTAGTGAATTTAAATTGAAGGTTCACTTACAATATGAAAGAAGGAAGTGACATTTTACAACATAGTTTATCACTGTAATGATTCCTAACTTTCCCATAATTCTTAAATAGTAAAATATGTTAATTAAAGGTTAACATTAGTAGTAAAATGTCAGTATATCAATATTATTTCAAAAAGATAAATATTATGTAAGGTTCACTTTCATGAATTCTCTATTAAAATAGTGTCATATACAGAGGATGTGGCTCCTTAAAAGAACTGTGATTTGATTGGTCAAGAGTTCTTGATAACATATTTTTAACTTTCCTATATATAAACTGTAACATATTCCAATGACATCACCTGTACACATTTTGCAAAATACTCTGGACAATATTATAGAAAGTTAAAGTATGAGAAACTTATTAAGAACATCACAGAATTTATATGAAAAATACTGAGATTTTGTAATTATAGGTGTTATCTCTTTAGATATTCAAGATTTTCTGCACAGTGACTGTAAACAGAAACACCAAAATCTGATAGTCCTTTTGATTATTTAACAAAAATATGCCTATTTTTCAAGCATCACAAGTTTCTCTTAAAATTCAGTAGAAGCATAGGTAAACTCATAATAACATTACATGATATGAATATATTACAATTATTATATTAACAGCCACTCTTGATTCAAAATTGAGGTTTTCCACTTCAGTGAGAATATGAATCCTAATAAAATATGCATACTTAAGTATGTAAGACCTAAAGAGCAATTTAACTCTACTACAACACAGTTACTTAATCTCCTGCTTTTCTGTGTTATGTAGACGTTCAAAAGACAACTTCAGAAATCTATCTTTTAAGCAGATTTATCGTCGTAATAAATTATCAGGTTAATAGCAATTCTCTTTTGAATATGCTTTTTAAAGTTGCTTGTCTGACTCGCAGAGTACTGTTCCCACAACCTCTGAATTTTAATATTTCATATTAAAAAAGAAACATATAAAAAAGTAAATACACATAGATTGTTATTTATAGTAGTTTCATATTAGTTCTTCAACTTAAGCAATGAGTATTAAAACTGGAAGTGGCAAAACAAGTTTGCACTTCTTTCTCTTTCCAAAACACAAACAGTAAATCATAACCACGCATAATTTCTGCTGTTGTATATTGTAAAGGTTATGTTTTACTATGAGCTGTGAATTAGATTAATGAGTTTTCTCAGCACCATAAACCTCCTCCACCAAAGCAGGAGCTAAATTGCAATAAATCACTGTTTATGTTCACATATTTATGGGACAGCAAAGATTTAGAGTTCCTCTATAGGGAAAACTACCCCAACACAAGAAGAAAAAAATTACAGGTTCTGTATTGCAAGGTGTATGAACAGGGGCAAAAGCATGAACATTGTTTTCACTTCTCTATAATAATGTCAGTAATTTATTAAAAGCAATTGCTAAAGCAAAGCTTTTTGCCAATGCTTCAGCCAAAGTGACAATACTCCAACCCAATATGTTTTCTCCTTTTGTGCCACTGAAAATCAAAACTATTATACATATTTTTACATTATTCTTGGAACAAATATTTATTTTTTGTCAAAAAAATATTAGTGATGTTATAAGTGAGCTGTATTCTTTATATACTGAATACATTAAAAACTCCCTACATGAGCTTGAACAGTATTATTTACTTCTACAAATTTACATTGGCGATTTCAGATCACTGTGGCCATGATTTCGAAATGTATTCCTCGTAGAAAAGCACTCTACTTTCTGCATTTTCTGCATTTTCTTTCATCGACCACCCATAAAATTTTCTATTATCTGTCCACAAGAACAATCTTATTAAGCCTTCTTGAATGTTTAAAGAGTTTATTTCCTGATTTTTTTTCTTAAGATCTGGTCTTAAAAAATAAAACCTCATATATTTTCATGGGAACCTTATGCAAATACACCTACTTTCCAATGTCTGTAGTAATATTTTCTGTTTATGGAGAAACACCTGAAATTACAACGAGAATGTTTTGTGGAGCTACTACTTTTCAGTGGTAGCTCCAATAGCTTCAAACAGAGGAGCAGTGTGTTCACTCCCCTGCCTGGGCAGAAATGCTAGCGCCAGCAATTAAAGGTAGTTAATAGCCACCCCTTTAACATAAACACTTGTAGACAAGTTTTCAAAACAAGAAAGAAGGGGAACATTCTTATCACACCATGCACTGTTAAACTGTGGAATTGATTTTTATAGAATGTAGCAGATGGCAAAAGCATATATGAAATACAAAAGTCATCAGATACGTTCAAAAAAGACAAACATGCATGAATACCAAGCTTTGTTCATGGAAGTGATATTTTGTGCTTCCTACAAAACAGCTTTGTGTTCCAACTCTCCTCTCTAAAGCATCTATTATTTGCTATCAAGAGAGATGAAGAGCGAAACTGTATAGTCCTTAATTTACATTGTATGGTTCTTAACCATACAGTGGTTCTTATGGTTCTTACTTTGCATTCTTACACAATTTCATTCTCTTCTTCATTAGCTAACCTGCAGGAACCAATCTGCTGCCACCTCAGCTGAGAAAGGGTGGTAGTTACTGAGTTTTTTATATAAGCAGAAAAGTGAACAAAAGATCTTTCCAAGAGATAAAATTGCTCATTTTAAATTAAAGTGTTTGGTTGATAAAAAGTAAAGTTTTGAAGGAAAAAAAAATGTTTAGTTTGGATTTGCATGCAGAAGGTGGCACACTAAGACACATGACCTGCAAAGGTGGAATTAATTTTCAAATCTTTGAGAACCACTTTATGCATGGAAACATGTTGCTATGCTATAGAAACTTTCAGGTTTGTAACTTCTTAGGGACCAGTGAAGACTTTTAAAGAAAATAAATCCCATACCTTTGGAATTTATACTTTTTAAGAAGAAAATCCTTCTGTTGCCTAGTGCAATACATTTCTGTTGCTCTTCCTTCTCCCTTGAACCTCCTCAGCAAGTTTATGCATCATCCTTTGCTTATTTAAAAAGGATGGAAAATGTCCATCCAAATGTCAATGAAGAGAGATAAGACCTCCTAGTAAAAACTTAATCAGATCTCTGCTGATTGTATACCTCAGGAAGCTATACCCATGTCCTATAAGTGCCTGTTCCTCTCCACTGATTGCAAAGGGAGCATACACTTACTATCTCAGACATAGTTGTCTTCACTATGGCAGCCTATATGTAGCCAGGTGATGACTCCCACCAGAGGAACGGTTACTCTTTAATGCAAAATGAAGAAGCACAAGCGTTGCTTTGGACATATAGAGGGCTGAAAATAATGATGTCTAGAAGCAGAATAGTATGCTACGTAGCCTTAATCTGAAATTAACAAAAAAAAACAAAGCAAAAATAATTTCTCCAGTTAATCACCTGTCTCAATTGCTCTCACTCAGGCCATTAACTCAGAGTAGTGTTTAGCACAGGTAAGTTTATGGCTACAAAAAAAGCCAGATAAAAGATTATAGTGAGATTTAACTTCTTAGACACACTACAAGAAGTAATCTAATTGCAATATTCAGCTACTCAGTTCATCACTCTTACTGTGAAAAAAAAAAAAAAAAAGTTACTCTTTCACTCTAAAGACCCTTAAGAACACATCAGAAGAAACAGAAAGGACAACAGAATATTTTCTATTCAATAATTATTGTTTTTATTATTAATAATTCTTGAGCTGATACAATGTGATCATTCTAAAGGACTGATACTTCTTGAAGGTACTTAAAGAACAGATAGATGCGGTGCTAGAGGGCATGGTATAGATGGACTTGGCAGGGATGGCTTAATGGTTGCACTCCATGATCTTAAGGGTCTTTTCCAACCTTGACGATTCTATGATTCTTATCAGGTTTTAAAAGAATTTTCTCCTTGGAGATAGTACCCGCTATTCTAAAAACCCAGGTACACAACTTGAGGTGAAGGACAAATTTATGGATCCGCATTCATACTGGATAAACCACAGTTTTTGAGAAGAGACCATCCTTACATTTTTAATCTATATGATATTGACAAAATGTTGCCACAGACATCAGAATTTCTATTCCACAGCTAGTGTTCCCACACACTACGATGCGCATGTTTCAAATTCAATTTTTATCAACAAAGCTGACAAATTCTGGAAACACCCAGCTCCTTATGGCTTAATTAAGATATTTCTTAGTCATCTGGATATGCAATTACTCATCTCTGCAGTTTTTCTGCAAAAGAATTAACCACCCAGAATATTTGACTTTTTAGCATATAAAGGCTTGCAAATGTATCCATCTCATTAAAAGCAAAATTTCAGGTATATTTATAGACTTATCAAATCCCTAAACTGTGGGTTGTTGTTTGTTTTTGTTTTTTTTTTTTTTTCCCCTGGGATGAACAATTGGTTATTGCATTCTCTGTCCCCAGAAGCAGCCTTGAGAAACCTAGACTTTTCTAAATTTTTTTCCAGCTCTTAAGTGGTTTGTGCACGAATGCTGACCTGATTCCTAATAGTTCAGTTAAACAAAAAGAAACCTAAAATACAGTAGCAATGTAACCATACTGGCTGGGTTTGTGATTTTTTTTTTTTTTTTTTTTTTACACATAATGTAACCATACTGGCTGGTTTTGTGATTTTTTTTTTTTTTGTCTTTCTCCAAGTAAAATACAAAGTTCATTTTTATTATATTGCATAGAAAAGAACCAGTTTCTTCCATAATAAAGAAATCAAAGAAAAGTATACTAATGGCAGGGAAGAAAAAAATGTAAAAGTTCTCTTTGTTGACTAAAATTCCATTAAGCTCTGTAACATCTCTTGGTGTTTTGCTTTATTTTGTTTGCTAATCCTGCTGCTAAAGCTGCATATCGAGTATATCAAGTAAAATCATGTTAGACTTACTGCAGCATAACAAGTCCTCATTTTACAGAGTTCAGGTCACATGCAGAAGTGTTATAATAGAGTCACTTAATTTCCATAGTAACAAGAATAACATTTTTAGAAACAGAGACATATAGATATCTGTAATGGATAAAACTTGTGTTGTTTCAACATAAGATCATTACATTATTTTTCCTACTTTTCTGCCCTTTAAAAACATTATGCCCAGAAAATACTCTGCATCCATTTCACTTGAGGAAATAAAGAATTTTACAAGACAAAAGTTTCTTCCCTGATATATTTGTGTGTGTGTGTGTTTGCAAGTGTATATCCTAGTATCTCCAACCTGGAGAACTAGGTTGTTTCTTAGATAATGGAAAAACACAGAATTTAAATGTTTAGATTGTCTCACCAGGTAACTCAGGTATTACTCTAAAACCTAGATGTTGTGACATATTTTATTATGATCTATGGACAACCATAGAATCATAGAATGGTTAGGGTTGGAAGGGACCTTGAAGATCATCCCCCAAATCACTTGCGACTTGGTAAATTGCAATGTACTAATGTACTGATGGGTAAATAGGAGGAAGGATAAACAGTGACAGCATGGTATTGCATATGCAGAATAGAAATTTCTGTCTAAATGATAGTAACCATTCACTACCTATTCTTTATTAGGCAAAAAAAGTTAAGGGAACTGTGTAAGGTATTCTCCAGAGAACTACAATTCATTATGAAATTATCGATTATTGGTATTTTATTGGATTTTTAAAAAGGAAAGCTCTTTTTTTTTCCCATTTGTGTTTATAGTTATTTGTTATTTGGTGAATGAGTGTTGTTAAGTCATGCATTAGCTTGAACTTCGTTATAATATCTCTTTCTGAAGTAAAATCTGTAGAAACATAAATAAATAGATAAAAATAGTGGAACAGTTTAAAACAGAGTCTGCCAAAATCATATTAAATTCATACATTGGATTTTTTAATTATATTACGTGCCCTCAGAAAAAACAGAATGTAGTGTTTACAGCACAATCCTCTTGGTGAATGCTAGAAGAAGAAAGTAGTTTACAATGTGCATTATGTACAACAGTGATCATGGCTGCTGCAGTGCTGTAGTCATCTTTGGCCAAGCAAGGAGCTTTGTGACATTGATTGTTACTAACAAGGGCTTTTGAGTGGAGTTGACTCCCATAACTTTTCATTTTCTTCTAGTAAAACTTTTGGATACAGCAACATTCAGGGCCTGTGTAAAATGTGCAATAAGGACATTAGATCATTTTTCAGCTGTTATTTTTACTTTCTCACCAGATATAATCACTAGATGATCACTATTTTGCTATTTTGAATTAAATGACTCATCTAACTACTTGACAGAAAGATTACAGACATATTTATGAGTTCTGGAAGCTAGAGAATTTTCTCTCAGCATTTCTTCCTATAACTAACACACTTCCTAACTCTTTCTGTATTGCCTGTTTCCCCATGGGGCACTCTCTTCAGGGGTTATGCAGGGCTTCTGTTGTGTTACTAACTTTACTTATCATAGATTTCTTCTGGACAGGGGATTATTAGACAATCTGGCCTATGTTCAGCATGTAAAAAGCATGATTAATTTACTGTAATGATTAACTTACTATAGCCCGCTTAACTTACAATGACTATCTGAAGGATTAGACTTCGCATCCAAGCTATTTTAGGTCTCTCAGGAAACAGAGACAAACATGTAAAGAAGGTGACTTAACCCCTCCTAAAATAGGTGCCTAAGTTGGATAACACATCATCTAGGTGGGCTACCTTCCCTCGTTAACCAACTACAGTGGAAACCAGGACAAATAGCTTAAACTCTTTGGAGCTTTCTATAGAGCACTACTTATACACCTCAGCATCCTGTTCCAACAAACTGCTTCTAAGTATAAACCTAAAACAAAAGATGAACCTGGTCTTGCTCTGAAACTTTATGCTTACATAGAGATATTGCTTTAATTTAATTATGAAGTAACTTGGTATTTGTTTTTTGCAGGGCAGACAGTAGGTTTTTTAACAACATGTTTCTTCAGTGCAACAAATCTAACCCAGTAACACATGTGTGATCAACACTTCCTGACCTGGCAGTTGACAAATTCTTGAAGCTCAACCCACGTAATCCAGTAACCTTTCTGGTTCCCTGGAAGATGCAGTCACAATACAGTGAGGATTATAAGCCTCTTCTCATTCTTTAGCACAGATTTTGTTCTTCCTTATAATTTCATAGGGACCACAAATGACATTAATAATACAGATGTTACATTTGGCATTTCAAGTATTTAGTCCCTGGCTTTTCTTAGCTATGGGACTCGTGTTGTTTTAAATAAGCAGATCAGGTGACAGAGAGAGTAAAATACAAAGAGCATGAAATAATTGTACTAGCCCTCCAGACTTAAATTACAAATGACACTAAAGAGACAGAAAATACCTATGTGAAAGGAGCATCTTAATTGTGGCCTAGTTGATTTTATTAGAGTTAATTAGGTCAGTGGAGATGACCTAATTTTTTAATTAATAAATTGATTCCAAAGGAACACATGACAATATGGCCAGACTTTCATAAACCAGGCAGGATAATTGCATTGTAGAGATTAAAAAAAACAGTCTGTAACCACTAATTTTTTGTTTCAACAACTAGGTTCTTACACAACAGTTTTAAACGATGCTTTAGTGTAGCTACAGTGTAGGTGGTACTTCTTATGGAGTTTATATAAATATAAAACAGCAAGTATGCATTTTTTTCTCTCACAAATTCTATAGTCTGTACTATTTGGGAAAAGCTTATAAGCATATACTATTTAATACCTTTCCTATATATTTCCAAATGGAAAATATAGATAATTTTAGCAACCAGAGGGCATTATCAAAACTGTGGATAAATTTCCCAGAAGTTTTTTTCTAACAATGTCTTAAAATTGGTATAGTTATTTTTTATACTCAATTTCTCTGCTGTTATTTTAATTATATTCATTTTTATATTGCCTTAGAGAAGATTAAGTATTCCTAATAATTAGAGGACATTTTAATTGGTTTTGAATATTATAAATAAATCAGCAAGATTCTTCCCTGGAAAAAAAAAAAAATAAAAAAATGTAGACCTGATGAACTGTTTCATATTCCCAAAAGAATTCTGAACTCATTTAGGTTAAGTTACCATTAAGATTAAAAACATTTTTTTAATATGTCTTACAATTTGAAAATTAGTTGTAAAGAAAATAACATAGGGGAAAAAACATTTGATAACATCAGTAAGAATGTTCAAATTATACAATAATATCAGATCAATTTCCTTAGAGGTAATTTAAAAAATAAAAAAAAACATAGAAGTAATTGGAAATCTTTTTTTTATTAGCACTAGATCTACAGCCAGTTCATTCTTGTGTTCACCTGGTCCATCTCTGGTCAGTCTAGTAAGGTCCATAGCAAGTTCTTACACCGTATGTAAAAGATGACATTTTATTGTGTAGTGTTTCTGCACAAAAGAAGCTACATAATTCTGATTCTACAGTGCCTTATACAGACTCATGTACTGGGAACTCCAATTTTACAAGTTTTTTTGCCTCATTTCTCAAATCACATCACACAAAACTTCTGTTGAAGCTCAGGAGTTTTAGGAAGTACAGAAACTAATACTTAGACATATAAACTATTACATTCAATTCAATACTGTTTAGAAATGTCTCATTTCTGTGCCTCCTAAGATTTGTCCTACACCTCACCTCTGGAGAGATAACTATCTTCAGAAAGCTATAAGAGATGCTGCCTGCAATATTTCAGTAAGACTGAGTCCAGAAATCAAGAACTCTAAATTCACAGATAAATTAGCATGTACTCATCAGCTTATTTTGATACACTAACTCTGCTAATAACTGAGATACATAATTAAGCAGATATTTGGATAAATAACTGTTTTTAACAGTAAGGAACAATGAATTCTAAGTATATCACGGAGCATGATATAGTGCACAAAGCACTGCGTTCTGAGTCAGGAGAGTAATGCTATGTCTAAGGCTGGCTGTTATCATACACAAAATGTTGAGGTCAATTCACCACTCTATGTCTTTGTTTCCTTGCTTATAAACTGGAACTTGTCTGTATAAACCTGTCGTGGTTTAACCCCAAATGGTAAC